>KI547134.1:0-30652 GCA_000497715.1 Spathaspora arborariae UFMG-19.1A
AAAGCTCGAGGATCTTCAGCTCCTAGAATTTCTAATTTGTGATCAGGACCTTCATCAATAACATGAGGTAAAATTCCTGGGAATTGTAAATCACTATTGGGGAATTTGAAATCAGTTAATTCGTTCCAATTACTATCAAATACTTGTCCTGAAAGCACGGAAATTGTGGGCCAACTATGGGTAGCTTTTTTTGCATACACAATTCTATTAACCATAAAATGAACATTATATTTTTCTAATCAAATAGAACTGCCACAAAATTTCCACCATTTGTGACGAAGAATATTTTCCTCAGTTTCATCTTCTTTATCTAAAAAGAATGTCTTGTATTCTGGTCTCGTTTTTGATAATTCTTTTAATTGAACACGAAGAAGTTTTAAATCTCCATCTTTATTTAAATTTGAAGATGGACTAGCAGAAAGACTTATATCATCTTGAAATTTAACTTGAGTACATTCAAACGGCTTATCGGTAGATTCTTTACCAATTTTAATAAAGGAATAACCTGCAAGTTTAATTCTATCATATTTTAAATTAATTAAACTTGAACTTATAGGTGAATTATAATTTGGTTTATAATTCCCAGTGCGATCAAACAATGATGACCAGAAATACCATTCATTAATATTAAGGAATAATATAAGCAAGTACAATATTCCTTTGACATATTTTGTAAATCGAGTTTGCTGAGATCCATCTTTAGCCTTTGCAGCAAGGGTTCTATGAAGAAAATATAAAATAATAGGGGTGAATATAGTGAGCAATACAAGATATTCCACCTCTCTAGTCAATTCTATAACAGAGACAGCCATGATTCCTCAGAAAATGTTCGAATGATGTAGATAAGCACTAAGATTTTGCAATTCTTTGTTTTTTTTTTGCTGTGTGTGGGGATTTTGGTTCAATACTTCACGTGCTTGCGTAAATTATTGAACAATTACGCAACAACAATGAGGCTTAGATGATCCGGAATTAATAGTCTAGAAGTTGTGAAATGATATTGATTGGTGGTAGGGTACTAGTGTTGATGTGTTTGAAAACTCAGCTCTAACGGTGGGCATGATATAAGTCTAATCAACTTAAGAGCGATGTTAAATGTTGGATTAAGAATAGTGAATGATTCTTCACCTTTCAAACATCTGTTTGTAACCCAAAGCACACGCTCTTATCTTGTTACTAAATTGAATTGTATGTAATGTGTCTTGTTATTTTTTTGTATTGCATTTTTTTCACATCATTATGATAGTAATAGAATTTAGTATTACTACAGAGATAACACTGTCCGTAAGGATCCTACATTAGGTAGTCATATGCATCGATTATGTACTTCAGAAGGATGGATAGATGTGCGTTATCTGTCTTGTCCCACTAATTATGATTTTGATAACACAACTAATTTTTTTCCAGGAAAACAACACTATAATATTAGTTTTGGTAATTTCCATTAAAACAAATCTAGCAACTTATTGTTTTAAAAGAAATGTCGATTTAGATTATTGTATCTCAAGGTTTATTATGGTTTGCCCTGGAGAGTCTTTGGAATTATATGACCATATTTTAGCGGAGGTCTTACGGATGTAGAATATGCTGAAAAGCTTTTAGAATACAATTGTTTGAAAACTTCTAAGTATACTGTTTATGAAATTATTCTTACAGAGAGATCCAATACGGCTAAGGCATATAAACTTTTTGATATAGATCAGCGTATTTAGATTAAAAAATGAAAAAATTAGTTTTATACATGTTCAATTCGATTTTATATTTCGTTTTTGTGTGTCCTGATTATGAAACATCCAAATTCTACATTTGTATTGGCTGCAAAATAAATATAAAAACCTCCATATAGGATATGTCTTTTGTTTCAGTTCGCCATTTTGAATCGTGTTTCGTGTTCGTTTACAAAATCGATTGTTTACTAAATTACTAAAAAAAGTCTGAAAAATTCTCTCCCCCGATTCCCTGACATTTCAGATTTAAGTAAACTAACGTAAACCAAATCATAAAAAAGCAAATTTCATACACACGCTTGCTTAATCTCTATTGTTAAATAACCGCAATCACATTAAGTCGGGGTTTCAAGTGCGAATTGTTGACTAGACGATTCTTTTTCTTTAGGTTGCGAACTAATTTCTAGAACCCATTGTCACACTTTTCCGAAACAATGAGATTTATGTATGAACTTTATCAAATCATTATGTTCTTGACATATTACATATGCTAAACGAGATCATAACTATTGTTTTAGTGTGAGATAATTTTGAAAGTTTATTAGTTTTGCCTCAACCAGTAGCTTTTAAGATTTACTATTTTTAGTAAGGTTTACCTGGGTTCGTCATTGACAAGAATTTAAACTTTAAACACTAAATTGAATGTTTACCAAACAAGCATCAAGGTTGTGAAGAAGGGATCAAAGGAGGAATTACTGATTAGAGAGAACTAACGCGAATCTCGCAAGCAAACAAAGTACCAAGGCTTTTTTTTTCTTAGTTAGTTTGACCAAAAAATGAAACACCTTATAAGTAATAAGAAAACGAAATTTTTGCCGACAAGGCTCAAAAAATACTGTTGCATTTGCTCTTGCTCTTACTCTGGCAATCGAAGTGAACTTCCAACTCTTGCTTTAATTTGGTAATGAATAATACAATCCCTAATAACACAGATGAAAGAACATCCAATTAGAACTTCTTTCCAGGTAAAGTTTTTTTTTCTAAAAAAAAACCACACTCAAACCTTTAAAATATATAATCTTTTAACGAGATAACGCTCGTATAAATAGATTAATTAGTATCCGATGGTTACATCTTTTTCCCCCAAAAATCCTCATATGACGTAATAATCCATGAGGCTTAGATTTATTTTTAGTAGTTTCTTTTTTGTGTGATGGTCAGTCGTTTTTCTCAACTGTGGGAAATCTTGGAATCCTTCCCATTAAGGTAAGGGTCATACCCAAAACAAAACACAGCAAAAAAATAATAAGTAATTCTTCTTTCTACTAGTAGAAAAAAAAGTACATCACATTGAAACACATAGCCCAAAAAGAATATCTTGCCAGGGTTCAACATAGAGATACATCAGCAAGCAAATAAATATAACCAGAAGCAGTCTTCCGATGTGGTCACTTGCATTAGGAACAATTTCATAATCACTTACTAATTTAAACTTTAAACAACCAAAACAATCAAAAAAAAAAAAAAAAAAAAAGAAAGAAAACAAAAGCCGATTCTAATTACAGTTTTATTTGATGATATTTTTTTTCTTTTGATTGCATTAATCATCTCTTTAAATCACTAAGCAAGTAAACAAAAGCTGGAACTTAGATCGATATACTTTTAATTCAGCATACATTGTCAAATTATAACCTGATCAAGTAAAGAAAAACATATTAGTGATCTGATCAACAATTTATTTGCATTTTGACAGTAGTAAAACAACAAACTAGTAGATAGAAACTCATATAACAAACACCTAACCAAGCACACGTTTTAAATCAAAAAAAAAAAGCTTACGTCAATCCACACACACATATACCAACACCCAGATCATAGACCAAGCTAACAACAAAGAGTTGAAAACCTTACATTACATTTACATACAATGCCAAATAATCCTAAATCAAAATTATCAATAGCAATTCAACAAGCAGAAAACAATAATGCTGCCACAACACGTAAATCACTGATTAGTTCAAATTCATCACAATTATCACACCCTCAACCTCAGAGTATATCTTCACAAGATACATATGCACCACCAGTACTACTTCCTAATTTAATCCAACATAGTACACCTTATGTTTCTACTACTCCCTCATCTGCCAAACATTTCAAACCAGAATTATCTCCTTTAAAAACATCAGCATTTACCTCAGACTATCAAGAGGAAGAAGAAGAGATTGCATTGGAAATACGTGCACCTCATGATGTAGATATAAATCTAGATTCTGATTCAGATGAAGAAGAACCAGTAAATGTGGCAGATGAAGAAGATTTAAGTGATTATGTCCCTGGAGGATACCATCCTTGTTATATAGGAGAACAATATAAAGATGGAAAATATACACTAGTTCGAAAATTAGGTTGGGGACATTTTTCCACTGTCTGGTTAGCTCGAGATAATGATAAACAATGTCATGTAGCTGTAAAAGTTGTTCGTTCAGCAAAACATTATACTGAAACAGCAATTGATGAAATTAAATTATTAGATAAAGTAACTACTTCAGATATTCAACATCCAGGACATCAACATGTTATTCAATTATTAGATACATTTACTCATAAAGGTCCTAATGGTATTCATGTAGTTATGGTATTCGAAGTATTAGGTGAGAATTTACTAGGATTAATTAGACGATATAAACATCGTGGTATACCTGTTGTGTTTGTTAAACAGATTGCCAAACAATTATTGGCAGCTATGGATTTTTTACATCGAAGTTGTGGAGTTATTCATACTGATTTAAAACCAGAAAATATTTTAATTGAAATTGGAGATGTTGAAGCAATTGTAAGAATTGTGGAACGTGAAGATATGAAACGAAAATTACAACGAAAATTACTGAAATTAAATAATTCAAATACAAAATCTTCTCCAATAAATTCATATCTGGATAAAATACTTACACCAACACATTCTTCCACTACTATGAATTCAAATTCTCCTTCATTAGGACGAAGTAGAAGAACAAGAAGAACAAATACATTAATTACTGGTTCGCAACCTTTGCCTTCACCCTTGCGTAGTTTTAATAAATCATTCACAAATGTATATGGATTATCTTCAACCACAGCAAATACCCCAATAAGAACAATACCTGTACCTGCAAGTTCCGCTGCATTTGGATCAATGGGAAATAATTCAATACCTCATTCTACTGTTGAAGAAGAATCATCTCATCAAGTTTCATTAAATAATTCCCTTTCTTCAATGTCAATAACAAATAGTTATCAACCTAATGTTGATCCAGTACAGATCCCCACCGATTCAAATACCATGTTTACCAATACAACAACAACGACCAATGATGTATTAATTAATGAAGATGAATTAATCTCAGTTAAAATTGCTGATTTAGGTAATGCATGTTGGACCACACATCATTTCACGGATGAAATTCAAACTCGACAATATAGATCACCAGAAATAATCTTGGGATATCATTGGGGGGCCCTGAGTGATTTATGGTCATTTGCATGTTTAATATTTGAATTACTAACGGGCGACTATCTATTTGATCCAAGAGATGGGAAAACATATTCTAAAGATGATGATCATATTGCCCAAATTATCGAATTAATTGGCCCATTCCCTCGAGAAATGTTAAAAGAGAGTTATTATTCTCATGATTTTTTTAATCATAAAGGAGATTTGCATCGAATTGTTAAATTAAAACCATGGAGTTTAAAGGATGTATTATGTGAAAAATATAAATTCCCTATAAGTGATGCTATTGAGATTGCTGATTTCTTAAAACCTATGTTGGAAATTCAACCTGAAAAAAGAGCTGATGCTGGTGGGATGATAAATCATAGTTGGTTAGGTGATGCATTAGGATTGGAAAATGTTGTATTGGAAAGACCTGTAGGAGGATCAGGTGAAGATATACCTGGTTGGTCAAGGGAAGTTAATGCTAATACAACGATAGCAACAACAACGACAGCAACAACAGCAGCAACAACAAAAACAGTTGCAGGGATGCCTAAATCACTTTCTCCTCTGGCTTTACCGATGCCAGTTCCAACCACACATAATAGTAATAAAAATAATAATGGAAATTTTTATTATCAATAGATATTTATATAGGGATAAGAAGTAAATGGGAGTGAAACAAAGTAGTAGATCGTTTTAAAATCTAGTTGCTATATTAGCATATATTAATTGATATATATTCAATCGAATAAAGAGCTATGAAAATTTAAATCATCATTATTTTCAGGATCACTGTGACTTTCGTATGGGAATTGCCACTTTTTACATGGTTTTAGTGAAAATTGGACTTCTATTGATATACGGGGGCATCGTGATATGTTAAGCTTCTTTTACCTTCCAATTCCTTTGTTGCGCCACTGGAGCCTAGAAGTCAATTAGCATCCGTGTAGAAGAATACTTCATAAACGAAGGGAGTCTATTTAAAACTAAGAGATAATCATTTACTTTTGGTTCTTGTTTTCCAGGTCATTTGCATACAATTCTATATGCTTTTCCCTGGTTAATATTCCTATTAAATATGCATTTTCAATACATCCAAATTACAAGAAAATTATCCCTAGATATTATTAAAGAACTCTTTCTAGATAAAAACCTTTCTCTTGTAATGTAATCAAGAAGAATTCAACATAGGTATAGACATGGTTGGTAGTGCTGGATTATACTTACTTATATGCAGTGCGCCAAATTCACTCTCTCACCGACTCCCCCTTTTGTCAAAAGAACAAAACTAAACTTCCAAAACCACCAACTACTTAAATCGACTCAATTGATCAATTGAAAAACATGTTACATATTGAACAAAACAATCTTTTACTTCAAAACACTTTAACAGAACGACTTTTCCCTGATGAAGGCACAACCAAATCATTAGATCGAATTGTTAGTGATTTTGATTTTACAACTTTTCATGTATCAACATTACAAGATCGGAATTTAATATTAATTAGTATTTATTTAAGATGTTGGGATGATTTAGTTAAATATGATGTTGTTTCTTATTTAACTGAAAAATATTCTAAATTTACCAGTTTAGCTGTTTTAGATGCTAACGATGTTGAAAATGGATATAATTTTAGTATTGTTTTCGATGTATCTCAAGCAATTGAACAACTGGATGATACCAAGAATGAATTAATTAATGAAGTTAGTTTATTAAAGCGTCATGCTATGGCTGCTCCCTTTGAAAAGGCATTTTCTAGATATGATGAATTAAGTCAACATTATGCCAATAGTAATACATATTCTGAAGAAGTTCAAAATGAATTATTTAATGAACCTGTATTGGTGATTAAATATCGCGGAATTGATGAATCAATATATTTAAAACCTTCATTTGATCGTGTTACTGTTATTTTCTCCACGATTTTTCAAGATGAAACTGATAAGATTTTTGGGAAAGTTTTCTTACAAGAATTTGTTGATGCTAGAAAAAGATCAGTTCAAACTGCTCCTCAAGTCTTGTATTCTCATGGTGAAGCACCTTTAGATATTCAACTGGTGGTTAAAAGTGGTGGTGATAATGATAATAAGGGTTATGTTACATTTGTTCTTTTCCCAAGACATTTAGTTAAGGGAGATAAAAGACAAAATTGTATTTCTCATATTGAATTATTTAGAAGTTATTTCCATTATCATATTAAATGTGCTAAGGCTTATATGCATTCAAGAATGAGATTTAGAGTTAAAGAATTTCTCAAGATTTTAAATCGAGCCAAACCAGAGAATATCGTGGAAAGAAAAACCGCTAGTGGAAGAAGATTTGATAGAACGTAAAAAAATACTATTTACAGATTATATATACACATTTATTGTTTTGGTTTTTTAACACCATATTTCGATCTTGAACTACCTCTATTAGCAACACCAGCTAAATCATAAGCACCTCTAACTAATCGATATTTAACCCCAGGTAAATCTTGAGCTCTACCACCTCTAACTAATACAATATGATGTTCTTGTAAATTATGACCTTCACCTGGAATTAAAGCAGAAACAACTTTCCCATTACTTAATCTAACTCTACAACATTTTCTCATAGCAGAATTTGGTTTCTTTGGTTTTAAAATCATAACACGAACAACAACTCCCTTCTTAAAAGGATTTTGTTGTAATTCTTTTGATTTTGTTGATTTTACTTTGATCGGTTTTGCTTGTTTGCCATATTTAATTTGATTTATAGTAGAATGTCTTATTTGTAACATAGGATTAATGACTGATTTAGGGATATTACAAGTGATGGATTTCATATATGATGTAACTGGAGTTTTCATGATGGATGTAGATCTTATTAATGAACCAGACGCAACCCTAGCACTTTGAGCTAACAATGATCTAAACATATTGTCCTAGTTTATCGGATAATAGATCTTTGTCAGTTTACTGTGAAAATTTTTATGTTGTTAAAATGTCGGTTGAAAAAAGTCGCATTTTTTCATCCACTTAAAAATTTCTACAAATGAGAAAGAACAAAAAACTTTCACCTTTAAACTACTCAACTTATATATATATATAGACAATCAATATGTTCAGAACTGCATTGCTTAGATCATTAAGAGCTCCAATGCTTGCTCAAGCTAGACCAACTTTATTCAAAAAATTCCCATCAATCACTCCTATTAGAACATATGCTGCATTCCCACCATTAACTAGAGAATTAGCCAAAGAAAGAATTTTAGAATTATTAGAAGGTTATGATAAAACAATCTTACCCAACGATGGTAGTGATATTAGTGAAGATGCAAGTTTTATTAATGATTTAGGATTAGATTCTTTAGATGTTGTTGAAGTTGTTATTGAATTAGAACATGAATTTAGTATTCAAATCCCAGATAATGAAGCTGATTCTTTGAAAACTGTAGGACAAACCATTGATTATATCATGGCTCAACCTGATGCTTGTTAAGTGTATACTTGAATATATTTATTACTTGTAAATCCTTTTGTAGTGAAATGTGTATCACGTGATACAAAATAAACCAATAAAACTGAGAGAAAAAAACTTACTTAACGCTTTGAAAAATTAACAATTGAATCTTTACAACTAATAAATTATCAACAAAAATGGTTGCAGTATGTATACACAAATATTCAATTATGACTCGCTAATACTAACATATTATGTAGTACGTTAGAGGACCAGTCTACAAGACCGTTGCTAATTTCGGTAAATTTAATCTTAATACTTTAAAGGCATATATTCCAAACTTAGTGTTATGGGGTGGTGCTGCAGGTGCAGCTGTTGCTGTATTTACTGAAGGTGTTCCATTATTTAGAAATACCTTCTATAGTAAGATTCCAATTTTTGGCGAACATTTCGTTTACAACCCTGATCCTGAAGATGTACCAGTTTAGTTAAACTAGGTGATATTGAACATGATTTAAATAAAACACTTATTTGGATCTCGATTGATCATTATTTACTTGTATAGAAAATAAGAATACATTAATATATTTTGAGTTTAACTGCTTGAGTAAAGGCGAGGCATAAATGTAGGCAAATGCTGTTTTAATAAGTCATTAAGAGTAAAGTAGTATATTAGATCTTAGTTCTAATGTGTAAATGCAAATTATAAGGTTTCTACTAAATTCCTAAGATGATAAATTTGGTTTAACTAAACAATAACGAAGTTAAACAATATAAATCAAATCATCTCCCTCCCTTTTCAAATATTCACTAGTAATAAGTCCATCAATACATAATTTCAAATCATGAACCAGAACATTTGGGTTTCTTTTACTAGCCAATTCCAAAACTTCATTCAATAATTCAATATAGTTACATTTTTCTTTCAGTTTCATAATTTTCACAATTGCCGCTTTATATTCTTCTTGTCTGTTCCTTTCGAGGTTTGTAACTGTTACATCTATTGGTTTATCCTTTAACATTGCAAGCCTCACTTTATGTGTTTTTGAAGTAAAGTTCACATTTAGATTGTAAGTTGTGTTATTCTGTAGTATGAGTTTTTTAGAAATCAACGTATCTAATACTTGTCGTAATAATCTTTCTTCCATTAATGTAATTTCTGTCAATTCAAACAATGAATATGAATTTTTGTCATTGAATAGTAATATGATCACAGCTTGAAGTAAATTACATTGAATTTCAATATCAACATTAAAATGGGCAATTATTATCAATCGATGCAATTTAAAATTATTCCAATTTAATTTCCTCAGTTTATATTTGTCACCTAATTCACTATATTTTATATTAAAATTATCAAGAATAGTTTGGAGACTATCTGGCAAAACAAGAGTATTTTCTTCGTATAATTGGGTTGGCCAATATTTCTTCTCTAATATCAACGGTACAAATTCAAAATCTGGTTGAACAAGTTGAGAATAATCTTGGGTTGATATTTGTAAATCATGAAACATAACTTTGAGTGATATACTGTCTTCATCGGTCTCACCAATCTCACTTAAAAACTCGTCAGCTAGTTTTTCTTCCTCAGAAATGTTTGATTTATTTAATAGTAACCTCTTTGATAAATCCTTTTTGTAAAAAATCAAAAATTCATGTTTATTAGTAATAGCTTTAAATATAATCATAATATAGTTTTGAAAATTTGTAAATTCTTCAGGTTTCTTAAAATATGAATCAATATGTTTTGATAATTGAGTTATAATGTAGATATTGTTAGTTTGAGTATTAACTGCTCGAGAGAGGGCATTTCTCAATTCAAATTCAAATGATTGTTCATCTAATTTCTTTAAACTAGTATTGTAAAAGTTATACAATTCAACTAAGGAAGTTATCACCAGTTTACTCTCATTTCTTGAACATTCAATTTTTGTTTCAAATTCATTCATTATAAAACATCCAATTTCATAATTCAAAATCGACATTGAATCATAGTTATAATCTATTTGAGTTGATTTACAGTATTGATATAATAAATTTAATTCAACTTTATTTAAAATGTGAACAATTTCATCTCGAATTATATTATTAAAATCATAAAATATAAGATTCCATTTTAATTTTAAAAATAACAATTCTAGGAATTTTGTATCCTTACCACATTTCTTAAAAAATCCAATTTCTTGATTCATATGAGTGAATACACTTATAATATAATTTGGTTGGTTCCTCCATATTTCTTTTAATTCATTATAATGATCAATTATTTTCTGAATTAACGTTAAATTAAACTCAAATGTTGCTGGAAACCTTGTTGAATGAAGTTTAATCAATAATTTGGTAAATTCTTCAGTGGTTACACTTGCACTACCACTTACTCTTTCTTGTTTAAGTAATTGATTATGTTTATCTAGTATAATTTTCGAGCGTTGATTTGTACCAGCTTCGTTATTCAAAACATATTCAACGAATAAAGATAATCCAAATTCAATTATAGTTTTCTTTGTTGAATGTTGAAACAAGTAATTCTTATCTAAATAAAGAAATACTCGACTTAATATCCTAAGTTTAGTTTCATATTGATTATATACTAGTAAAAATTCGTCAATACTTTTATCTTCACTTAATATTTGATCTATTTCAACCTTGATTGTACTAGTAAAATAATCCAGTAGTTTTTCATAGATTAAGCCAGTCAATTGACTTTGTTCTAAATGTTTGAATCGACATAGATTTTCAATCTGTCTATAGTAACAACTTATAGTATGTGATAGTTTTTGTCCTGATAATACAATATCTATAACAGAATAACTTGAATCTTTAACGAGATTAAGTTGAGATAATGTGGAGTCAGATGTTGGTGTTGTGTTTGGTTTTTTACGTTTATGAGATTGATCATCTAGACTTGTTGATGATCGTAAATGGGGTGTATGTGAAGGTGTTGAATCTCTACTACTGGACATTATTAACTATAATCCCTCAGTTAATATCAAGTAAATCAAGAAGACCAGAAAAAAAAAGTGATGTAAAAAAGGTGTACAAGAGAGTATTGTTCTTTATCAAACAAGCTTAACAAATCAAGTCAAACCAAACCAAACCAAACCAAAGCAAAATAGACCAAACAAAGCAAAGCAAAAACAAAAAACAAAAAAACGTTTTCCTTAACACATACTTACTCTCCTTACATATAACAATGTCTGATCCACCTGACTCAAAACAACTTACTACAATCTATAAGAAAAACGGACAATTTGATTCCCAACGTAAAACTCTCCTTGAGAATTTTAAGCAATCAGAAACATACTCCAATCTTCTCTTAAAGTTAAAAATCCTTATTGAAAATAAAATAAAACAAGACCCCACAATTCTCACTAAAAACAAAGGTAAAATGGCAGCGTTAATTCAAGGAGAAATTATAAATGAATCAAATGGATTATTAAGTATAGTAGATAAGGATATTCAAGACAAAATAATTGATTCTCCTCAATTTCATAATTTAATTCGAGAACAATTATTAGATATCCAAAGAGTATTATTAGGTATAAGTGATGAAGAATTTGCAAAACAAAAAGAACAAGAAAAATTAAGAATGGAAAGATTGAAATTAGAAGCAAAATTTGCTAATAGTAATTCAGATTATAAGAATAATTTTCGTGTTAAAAGTTTAACTACGTCTCATAGAATAACTAAACCTCCAAGATTTAATATTCATACAAATACAAGTCTGTCAAATCAATTAAGTTCCAAGGATAAAGATAAGAAAGTACCATTTATGATGTATTAGTAGCAGGTACTACAGGAAATTGAACTATAATAATGTTGCTATAACAAAGTACAAAAGTTTTACACGACGACAGAGAATATTCGTTTTTATAGTGTCTTGATAAAATAGGTAAAGTATACATAATATTTGTAATGTTCAGTTGTGCGTTTTTATTATGTAGAAAAATGCCAATCAAATACAAAAACTAGTGACAGAAAGAATAATATAGTTTTACTCAGTATAATACGTATAATACTATATATTTAAATTCAAACAATGTAGTCTATATAATGCAGCTATTCGTAATTCAGTTAACTTCTCTATCGTGCATGTTAATAATGTACTCTCACATAACCTGTATAAGCTTAACTTTGCTATCGCTCAGCTAAAGCTTATTCATCAACTTCAAAAATATCCTCAGCAATCAACATCAATTCTTCAACAACTTTACTCTTATAACTTAAATCATCAATATTATCACTACCTTGATTAAATAAAGTTGGACCCCAAACAATAGCCAAACTTTTCCTGTTCATTCTATTACTCAGTTCATGTTTGATAATTTTATTTAAATGAAAAATCAATGCCCTCAAAGTAAAATATGCTCCATCAGGTAAACTAAATACTAAATGATGTAATTTCTTAGCAATATATGTCAGATCATTTGATTTTACACATTCAATAAATGAAGGAGCAGCAGCACTAGTAAATAAAGGTTCTGGTAAATTTGAAAAATAAAGTTTTAATAATGAAGCTACAGTAGATATTTCTGAATCAAGGATATTCTTAGGGTTTATATCTTTTCCAATCATTAAATAATTGGTGAAATTTTCATTAATTAAAGCTTTCAATTGTTGAACTTCTTGTAAATTACTACCAGTTCGATAAATACCTTCAATGTTTAATCCATATGTTTCTATAATTTCAATACATTTCAACACGACTAATGGAACATTATCCACTCCAGCAAATTGAATAACTTCTTCTATAGATACTCCAAAAGTTGGTTGAGAAGGTGAAAGTGGTTTAGCATTATTTGGAGCAAGTGATTTACCAATTAATGGTTTAACAGCATTTTGTTCAAGTGGTGTTGGACCCATTGGTTTAACTTCTACTGGTTCTGGAGTAGTTGTATTAAATTTATTTGGATCCAATGAAGGATAATGGGAACTTGTAGTTGATACTGGATCAGGAGATTCCTTATAAACTGGAGGTTCTGGTTTATATTCTGGTTTATATTCCAGTTTTTCATTGATTGGATTAGTATTTATTTGAGATGGCTTATTATACCCTGAAGGTCCTGAAAAACTATTGGATCCACTTGAAAATGTATTATTAACTTTACTCTTTAAAAATGGCTTGGCAATATCATTTGCTCTTCTTAATGTTGGATGTACTTGATATTCAACTGGAGTAATATTATCATTACTTACACTAGTACCACCATTCCTGATCAAATAGTTATACAAATCATGTTCATTTTCAATTGAATTGGCCATTTTTCTCATAGAAAGTTTATTCAGTTGTGGCAATGGACTAATTAATACACCTGAATTCATAATTAAATTTTCACTCCAAGTAGAATATTTCTGTAATTGAACATTTAAAGCAATATCTAATTCCAAAATTAAATTCTTTAATTTTTTACAATTATTTGGTCGATGTATAACTAATAATTCATCTTTTAATTTCTTACAATTAGAACATTTTGATTTATATTCTTGATCAGCAACATCAACTTTTCTGATTAAATCATCTTCCTGTTGTTCAACAGATTTATTTTTAAGACTAAATGATTTTTTATTAGGATCACTTGTTTTTAAACGATCTAAATCTTCACATAAATGATCATATTTAGTTTTGGCCTTTTCAGCAGCAATTATAGCATCAGAATATTCTTTTTCGCGTTTTCTGCCATCTTCTTTAATCATTTTTCTTTGTTTGGTGATTGTTCCAACAAGCGCATTTAATTCATCATATATGGTATTTATTCCTTTAACATAAGAAATACCAACATTATATACCAATTCGTCAAATTCAATAATTTTATCCATTTGAACCAGAAGTGAATCATTTTTTATACGATTACCACTATTTTTCATAGTAGTTCGAGAATGAACAGCAAATTTGCGTAATTGATTATAATGTTCATCTTCAATAATTGCCTTTTTACGAATAAATTTCAGAAATTCTTCACAAGTATTTAAAGATTGTTTAAGTCGAGTTAGAAGAAGTTCTAATGAAGAATCACAAGAAAGAATTGATTTGATTTTTGGATCAGTATCAAGAAGTTGAGCATAATCTGGAGGATCCATTGTGTGGGAGTGTTGGTCTGAAGTTTATAAGTAGTGGGTTTCTTTTCTTTTTTTTTTTGATTTGGTGTTGTCAGTTTACGTCACTAGTTTGTTTGTTTTTTTTTCCTTGTTTTTTTTCCCTTGTGAGAATTGGTTGCCAAACAAGAGGAATTACAAATGTGTAACAGTAATACAATTGACAAAGGATTATAGACTCATGAGGATTATATGTATTTAAATATTAAGAGGCAAGTGGTATAAAAATAGAAACAAGTTGAAAAAAATTCTAACCAAGTTCGTGATAAACATATTTGACGAGAGAATATAGCCACTTCTATTAGAAAAACGCTTGAAACTGCGCCTAGTAGTGATCTACAAAAAAATAGAACTTTATTACGAGGTTTTCGTGATATGATTTTAACCGAGTTACATAGGAGTGTGATCAATCTTCTTTGAAAAAAAAATATAATCACTTAGGTGTGTCTTGTAATTTTAATGTCTTTGGGGGTTTCTTACCCTAAAACATCGTCTACAAGCTAATTCAACTCTAAATATATATTGTACTAACCAAAAAACATACTTGATGCTCTCTTTTCTTCATCTAAAAGTCCAACTCCTCCAGGAACTTCTTGTTCAACATTAGCCACACTAAATTCTAAATCATCAGTAGTTATCATATCCCAAAATTTATAAATCATCATAATTGTGAAAACATTACATAAACTACCGAAAAAAATCCCATCAACATAATGTGCTGATCTAGTACAAATATCATAACTGAAAACATAAGTTAAAACTTGTCCTGCCACAAAAAAGAAAACACCAACTATAATTGCACCCAAAGGCCAATATGAATCAAGAGCAAAAATAACCAACACAATTTGGGAAATAACATATGCAGCCACAATAATTGCATTTAGCAAATATGAAAAAATGAATAAAACAATAGTATTTCTATTATTTAAACTTGTATTCCAATGGTTAAAGGTAATTAATGCCACGACAAAATTAGCAATAAACCAACAAATACAAATTAATCTTAAACTCCACATTGATTTTCTTGTACCATCTTCCCAAAATTGAAAACAAACAATACCATTATATAATAAACATGAACATACTGAACTTGCTAATCCTAATTGTAACGCAACAAAATATGAATAACTTGAACTTGTAGGAGGTGAAACTCCACAATCAACAATTAAACTTGAAACTAATAACCCAATAAATAAATACATTAAAAACAACATTTCTGTTCGTCCAATAGCGGTATATTTTGCTCTTATATGGAAAATTATAATCAATACAATCAATAATCCTCCAAAATGAACAAATGCAGTACCAACTTGGAAAATCATAGTGTTGGCTAATTCAACTGACCTAGCATAACAAGTAGGTAATATCCCTCGTTGGAAATATGATGTAGAATTAACTGATCCAAGTACGGAACAAAGTGGTAAGGCTGTTTTAGTACAGATACTATTAAAAGATCCGAATGTCATGATAATAGTATGTGCGTGTATATATAGATAAGTAAAGAACGTAAGTTCTGGTTTGTATGATTAGAAAAGGGATAAAGTGTGTGTTATTGTAAGGGAAAAAATTTTAATTGTGATTTCCTGATTTTTTTGTTTCGCTTGTTACTAAAAATAATTTTTTTTTGGGGGGTTTTTTTTTTTTTGCATGTTTCATTTTTTGGAACAAGAAAAAAAACACGCGTATCTTGGGCCTAGTTTAAACAATTTAGTCTAATTTGATAACACTTAAGAATGCTCTATTCTTTTTTTTTGCATATTGACAATATTATTAATGTCTATTTTATGTTTAATTTAGAGCATTCTCTGTTATTCTTCTTAAAGTACCGCAAAACTAAGAAATATAAACAGTGAAATTAAGTCCGAGAAAGTTCCGCACTTTCTGTTCACACTTAGGTTGCAATAATTTATTTGTATATGAATGACCTGACTATATTTACAAGAGACTGTTGACAGGTGTAATTACACTCACAAGAGACTGTTGACATATTTATTTGGAAAAAATTTCTTCTTTAGATACCTCTATATCTTCACTACTGCATTCCTCGTCAACTAATTGTTCATCTTCAAAATGAATCCACTTTCTCATGAAATTGACAAGAATATTCGCAATCATCACTTGCTCGCCTTGATAAAGTACCAAGGGAATAAACAATTTCCCTAATATTAAACTATGTGCCCCATATTGTGATGTAATTAAAGGAAGTCCCAACACTGGTGTCTTTGCTGGTCCACAAAGCATTATTGCAACAGTATCTTTTCTATTATAATAAAATGGATATAGAATTCTATAACTATATTTATAATATATTGATGATGAGTTATTTGGTTCCTCAGATACTAACCATTTGATAATATATGGACGACAATAAAAATATGTCAATACTGTAAAGAATAAATAAATACCAAGGTTGAAAAACACCAAAAAAATTATAGACTCTGCGCTCACTTCATTGAATGCATGTTGAGCAAATACAGTTGAAAATGCTTGAAATAAATTCAACAACAACATAAACGACCCTACCTTATTCAATTTAAAAGTTTCTAAATACCATTTTGTTTGCTTGGGGAAAATGTTTTGAATTATTTGTCCTACAAAGACTGGAACGAACAATGCAAGTCCCAATTGTTTCATGGTTTCTCTATATAACTGTTGAATAGTAGCATGGACTTCTTGTTGATGAGTGGGATTTCCAAATTCCCATGTTCCACGCATATACAATTGCAATAATGCTGGAGTTATAAATGCTCCCAACATATTTCCCACAAATACTTCACACAAGGTAAGCACGTCATTTCCATGAGCTAGTTTAGTCATAACTACATTTGAAGCTACTGTAGTGGGACATGAATGAGTTATAATCATTCCTACTAGTAACCAATCATCTATTTTATCATTGTGTGCTGTTTTAATCCCAGTAGATATTGCAAAAATTATTGAACTAGTAATTAAAAATGATAGTGTTAATACTGTAAAATGAGCCCTCCAATTAAGGATATTTACAAGAAGAAGTTTTGTAGACATAGATAAACCTGATATTAAGAAAATTATTGCAATAGCACCATACCCAATAGTATATTCAGCTCGAATCATTCCACCTTGTTTGGCAAAATCAGGAAATTCATGGGCTAATGCTATGAATATGGCTAATCCAATAAAGAACCATTGATCTAGTAAGAAAGATACCAGTTTAAGAATATATTTGTATATTCTACTTTGTCTTATCTCATCAAAGTTCATCTTTCATGGTGGTTAATCAGAACAAGGTGAAAATAATACTTAAGAAGTACAAATACTTTTCAATTTAGTTAATCATCACACAAAATTGTGGCTTGGAATTTGTCATTTCTCGTGCGGCTATTTTGCAACCAATAGAACAAGATTGTAATCATCTAGATATAATTAACAGAGACAAGAATAATAGGAAAACACTTTACTTCAAGAGATGTCGGTGGAAAGTAACCAATTAAAAACTTTACCTTGAATTACAAATTCAGAGGTTTGACGTAAGCTCTGATCTCGCTCAGCCAATCTAGAAGTTTTGAATTTTGAACCATCGATTTTTGGCTTAGCTTGTCCAAAGAATCTAAAAAACTGCTAAAATTCTGAAAGAAATCTGAAAGAAATCTAAGATACAAACATTTTTATTAAGATTTTTGCTTTGTAATTGTGTGGGAATATAAATCTGGTTGTAAAAAGAGGATCAAATCTTTTTCCTTTCCTTAGCAACTCTAATCAATCATTCCAAATCAATAACTTTACTTGAAGGAATAACAAGAGGCTCTTTTCTACTTATTACTGAATCTGGGTTATTCAAACTAATAACATTTTTGTTTTATGTTTACTTTTTCAACTTTGGTGTTTACTTATTTGAGACATTAGCAACATATATAAACCTAAACCAGAACGGCGTAAGAGTGTTATTTCTTGATTTAAGTTGTGCTGATAATTGTTTTGAGACGTACCTAGACTTTAGTAAAGAAGATTACATTTCTTGATATCCTTCAGCTTTATGTACCCCAACCAGAATAATTCATCTGCAAATGTTGTACCAAGTAAATACACACTTATACCATCTTGAGACTAAAATTTTTATCAAGCTCTTGCTGTATCACTGTACTTCTTCCAGGGGCATTAATATCACTATTCTAAGATAAGGACTAATATGTTTTTTCTTTCATTAAGGCATACTATCAAGGAATTTGGAGTGTGTTATTAATGGTTTGGAAAGAGTTTTAGCGAAACAACAGTCTCCAAACATAAGTTCTCGATTTTTTTTACCATAGTTTTAACTAAAGTTCTACAGTTTACATACAAATAACTCACATAAATTATACAAGATGAACTATAACCCGTACTGACAAACCCAAATAAATAAATATATAAAAAACTAATAATAAGGTGGTGGAGGAGGAACATGTACAAACGATTCTAAAACTGGATTACCACCATAAAAAGAATCATGTAAATTCATAGGAGGAGGTCTAGTCTTACTTTCAGTCAATTGTTGAATTCGTTTAGAAATCTTATTTATATCAATATGATTAATTGATTTCTTTTCAACTGGTTTAATTGGTGATGTGTTTATTGTTCTTGGTGGGAAATTGAAAAGGGCATTACCTAATCCAACACCGCCATTATTCAATACTTTATCATAAAGTCTAGGTGATTCACTGGATTCTTTATGAGTTGTAACCAGTTTAAAATCTTCGTAAAGATTTGTGGAACTTGTGTTGTTGCTACGTAATGGTCTTGGTTGAACAATTACTTTTCCTAAAGGTTCAGAAGTGGTTGATGATTTTGGTTTAATTATAGAATTGGCTGAAGAAGTTATCGACATTGGAATGGCATCAATAAGTGTTGCAGTAGATATATTCTCTAAAGTTGATGGTTCAAAAACAACTTTATGTGTTACAGCAGGTGTTGCTGGTTCAAGTAATTTCTCAGTCTTCTTCTTCTTCTTTCCTAATCTAATAGTCCTTCTCTTTGGTTCAACTGGTTTATGTTCATCAGTCTTTGTATACTTGTAAAAACTATTTGATTGAATACAACTTATTTCATGAATAATGTCATCAATTTTATTATAATTCTTCTCATCAGTTAATATATCAATTGGTATACCTTTAGAGCCAGATGGTACTACAAATTTCTTCAAATCTTGATTATTCAGATACAATGAATTTAATAAATTTGGATAATTCTTGGTGAATTTATTTAAATGAGTTCTTTGAATTATATTTTTAAATTTAGGTATATTTAAACTCATTGTTTCTCGAATTTTAAATAATTTAGAAATTTGATAAAGATTCTCACTTGAATAAATTAATGAAAATTCTTCTTCATCATCCAACATTAAAAGTGAAGCAGAATTGATTGGTTGAACTGTATTTGTAGCAGCAGCTAACTTTGATCTTATTTCATTTATATGATTTTCAAGATTAAGATATTTTAAACTGAATTGATGAATCAAAGTAGGTAATGTTTCTCTAAATAAATCTCGAATTTGATTTTCGATTTGTTTTTGTAAAAAATTAGCCAATACTTGAACAGTATCAAATGTAGAATTAACATTTATAGAATCTAATGGATCATTTCTAAATACTAAAGTTAACCCTTTTGTTTTGGAAAATACAATTATACCAATCCCGCTTATTTTTATATCAGATAATTTTAAATCTAAAGGTAGGGCAAATTGTTCGTTGGATAATAAAAAATTTGGTGTTGTAAATTCTTGTTGTTTTTCCATAGAATTACAATAATAAATATTTAAAGGATTAGCTTGAACATTGGTATGTAAAGTTAAATGAAAATCACCACTATAATTAATCTTGAAAATTCCTCTAAATCTATCACCTGCCAATTCACCAATTTCTAAAATTTCAAAATCTGGTGCAATTTTCCCAAAATTTAAATCTTTAATTGTTATATTTGATGCAAGGATATTTGGAGTTTTGCCTGAATTCAAAGCCAGAGTTAGGATTTCTTTAGTCCAACTAGCTAATGATTCAGTTTCTAGTGAATTCCAGTTTACTTTAAATGACATATTTTCTTTTGATTCATATGATTATATGTCAAATGTTTCAATCTTTCAGGATTTTATAATAATTTCAAGAAAACTCAAATCAAAAAAACAACCTAAAAAGCAAGTGTAGAATATATATATAAAAAAATTTTCTTTTTCTTTTTTCTTCGTAACTCACAAAGAATTCCTTAAACTTCTTGCCTTTCGTAAAAAAGAAAATTTCTTGGAGTACCTGCTTAAACTTGCTTAATATTTCCGATGTTGAACAGAAAAAACAAGTCAGTGAAGTGACCAAAAGATAACTAAAACTATACTTAAGAGAGTAGAGGAAAAAGGGCTGATGGCAATTTTGAGAAAAAAAAATCTCGTTTGTGTTTTGATTTTTTTTTGTGGTGTGAATTCGAAGTCATTTCTTTTTCGGTAAAAAAATTAAAAAAAATTGGTTTTTTTTAGTCGAAAAGTTGTTGTCGTTTGCTACCCCGGCTCAGAGTCATTGGGGGGACTTGGGGGACTTGGGGGACTGGATAGGATAAAAAGGAGAATACCGGACTATAACAGAAAAAAAAAAGGAGTTTCTTTTATTATGTTCACGTGATGTAAAAAAAATAAATGGGGTGAGGTTAAAGAGTTAAAAGATAACAGAAAGGTAAATAAATTTGTGGGGTTAAGGAGTTGTGAATTGAAACAGGTTATTAATCATGCGATTTTTACAGTATAGTAAGTAAGTATTATTTGAGCTTTGAAGGTTTTTAATTTCTTGAAGTTTTTGAAGATTTTGACTTTTTTGGAAGTTTTTGAAAAACTTTTGGGAAATTTAGAATATCTTTTAAAATTTACGCTTAACTAAAAAAACCAGAGGCTTTAACTGTAAGTGTTTGATCAGCCATTTTAAGTTTATATAATATTTGTGAAAAAATCCGAATTATCCTAATTTACCAGAAATTAAGTAATCATGTAAATGATACCGTTCAGTCTTACATAGCCTGGTCTTATACAGTTCGGGGATTAAACGTAAGAAGTACTTTCTGTATGTAAGATTAAACGTAAACGTAGACGCAAATGTAAATGCAAATGTAAATGTAAATGCAAATGTAAATGTAAATGCAAACGCAAACGCAAATGCAACAAATACTTACTGTATGCTTGATTAAACGCAACAAATACTCACTGCACATCTGATTAAACGCAAACGCAAACGCAAACGCAACAAATACTTACTGTACATATCCACCACTTCCGAAGTCCAAACTATTCTCTTCTGTAACATCATTTAAACAATTTACATTGACAACATCCTGTTTTTCTACCCACCAACATTTTCTACTGTATTACTCATCAATACTCACATAAAAAAATGAAAAAAAAAACAAAGTCCGAACCGATAGAAGTATCCGGTAATTATGGCTATTTAATTTATAATCAAATAGGTTGCAAAATAAATCAATTCATTCAATCATTCATTCATTTATATATATATATTTCCAGGGCATGTCCTATTTACCAAGTTTAAACATATAGAGTAAACAAACATGAGTATACGACATTCAGATTTCTATTCATTTATAATCCCAGACGGTAACAACAACACTATAGACTTCGCCAATTTTATAAATAAAGTAGTCATAATTGTTAACGTTGCTAGTTTTTGTGGATACACACCTCAGTATAAAGAACTCCAATATCTTTATGAAAAATATCACTCACAAGGTTTAGAAATTTTAGGATTTCCATGTAACCAATTTGGAAATCAAGAACCAGGAGATGAAGCACAAATTGTAAGCTTTTGTCAACGACATTTCGGAGTTAGCTTCCCTATAATGAAGAAAATTTATGTTAATGGAGAAAATGAAAATCCTTTATATACATATTTAAAGTCAAAGAAAACAGGAATATTGGGATTTCGTGGTGTTCGTTGGAATTTTGAAAAGTTTATTATAGATAAACAAGGAAATGTTGTTGCTAGATTTAATTCATTGATTACTCCTTTACAATTCGAAGATTATATTGTAACATTATTACATAACTAATATACATTTTTTACTTTTTCTTTTGTCTTTTAGCCTTGACATCAGGTGTTGACTCTTTAGATCTTTTACCGTTTGTTTCTTCAGGATGAATTTCTTTCAACACACAAGCTAATAAAGTAGTACATCTTCTTGATAATTCACTAGTATTTCTACTTTGAAAGAAAAAATCAAATTGGAATAACGGAGATTGACGAATTGTTTGTTTAATTAAATCATACACATCTGGTTGATCAATTCCAAATCGATATAATTGAACGAGTAAAAACCGATCTTCTTCATCACTGAAAATTCTTTTGTTGGTTGCTGCTGGTGGGAACTTTAATACTAATTCTTGTAATGGATATTTATATTGTGATAATTTCCTTCTAAGAGCTTCCTTTTGTAACTTCACTTTTAAAATTTTCTCTTCTCCAATTTCAATTTGATTAATATATCGTTCATATCCCTCAATTTCTTGATAATTTTTCCAAAATGCTTTTGCATATTCTCTAACTTCTTCAATTGCTTTGTCTTCAAATTCTTGAGCAATTAAACTTATTGAATTTCTTCCATATTTCGAACAAACCAGAATAAAATGATTGAAATCTCGACGATTCCAATTACTATAACCCTGAGTTAATAATTCTTCTTTTAATTGTTTTTCTTCTTCAGTTAAAGGACGAGAGTTGTCAATTTCTTGTTGTTCCAATTTAGCTTCAATTGGATCATCATTCTTTACTTTATAATGAGTTTGTTTTTTATAATAATTCTTTTCTAATTCATATAATTCAAGTAATTTTGCAGGATAAAACTGATGATCAAAAATATTCAACTGCTTTGGAGGTTTTGGACCGGATTTACTTAGAGTAGCAGTTCTACCTCCAGTATTTAATACATCTTTATAATACATATCAATCGAATAATTTTCTTTACGTTCACGTTTTCCAGGGTTAATCCAAGCATGTCCAATATTAGTCATGGTATTTAATTCTTTCTTTTTAAAGTTTTCCCCATTCCATTCGTAAACTGATTCATCATTAGTGAAATTTTGTAAAGCATTTAAATCAAGTTTTTCATATTTTGAATTTAATTCAAGAGTCTTCTCTTCGGAATGTTTTAAAATATCTTCAATATCAAGTTCTTCTTTATCACTTGATTTATTGAATATATCACTTGCTCCAAATTGAATCATATCTAATAACTCATTCTTAGATGCAGCTTTACTACTTTGTTGTCCATCTAATCCCGCCATATTTCTACCTTGTTGTATAACTAATTGATCTAATCTTAATTTTTGTGTAGCTCTTTCCAATACTTTTTCTTCAATGGCATTTTCAGTAATAAATCGGAAAACTTTAACTTGTTTAGTTTGTCCAATACGATGGGCTCTATCCATAGCTTGTAAATCAGCTTGAGGATTCCAATCTGAATCAAATAATATAACAATATCTGCTGTAGTTAAATTAATACCTAATCCACCGGCTCTTGTAGTTAACAAGAACAAAAACTTTTCTGAACCAGGTTTATTATATTCATCAATAGCATTAATTCTATCTGAATGTTCAGTCAGTCCATCAATTCTACAATATTCAAATTGTCTTAAATAACAATAATCTTCTAAAATATCCAACATTCTACTCATTTGTGAGAAAATCAATACTCGAGAACCTTCTTGTTGAAATTTCTTTAATAATTTATCTAAAATTATCATTTTTTCAGAATTGAAAACTAAATGTTCATCTGTTGTATATGGAGGTCCTGGTTCTGCTCCTTCAAATAAATAAGGGTGATTACAACATTTACGTAATTGCATAACAATATTAAGTAATCTTGTTTTAGATTCCTTTTTATTAGCACCATTGACAGCATCGATATCTTTTTCCAAGATTTTTTGATACCAAATTTTCTGCATATCACTCATTTTAATATAAACATTGAGTTCTTTTTTAGGTAATAAAGATTTTTCAACATCAGCTTTAATACGACGCAACAAGAATGGTTTTAAAACTTTATGAAGTTGCGAAATAATCTTATTATCTTCATCTCCATTATGATCTTGATGAAACCATTCATCAAATGAATCATTATCAGCAAATACATCAGGTAATATAAAATTAAGCAATGCCCATAATTCACGTAAATTATTTTGTAAAGGAGTACCCGTGATTAACAATCTATTTTTAGAATGAAACATTCTAATAATTTGTGAAAGTAAACTTTCTTCATTTTTAATTCTATGAGCTTCATCTATAATAATATATTGCCAATCAAATTTCTTAAATGTCGATTTTTCACGAATTACAATTTCATAGGAAGCAATAATAACATCAAATTCACAAGTCAAAACTTGATTCTTGATCATTTCTGCTCTCTCGTCTTTATCACCTTGTACCACAAGTACATTAATATCAGGAATCCATCGATTAAACTCACGTCTCCAATTATCCAATGTTGATTTAGGAGCAATTACAATATGAGGACCATTAATATTTCTGACATATCTTAAATAACCTAAAAAGGAAATAGTTTGCAAAGTTTTACCTAACCCCATTTCATCAGCTAATATCCCTGATAAATTATTTTCATATAAAGAAATTAACCAATTTAACCCTTGAATTTGATAGGGACGTAATTTTCCATTATGAATATACCCAGGAGAATCAGTGAATTCCCAAATTGAACTAGTTGATCTATCAGTTCTTAATAATTCATCATCTTCTTCCTTTTCTGTTTTTCTTCTACGATGACTATCACTTGCACCACCAGGTTTCTTTTCTTCACTGATATGAATATCATCAACAATTTTACGAAATAAAGGGTCCTTATTAGCTTTAGCCTCTATGAAATGACGGAAAAGTTCAGTAAGACCTAACAAGTATTTAAATCTATTACTGGTTTTATCAATGTCAACTTGTTGTTTTTCAGTTTTTGTAAAATAATAATGTCGATTATTTTCAAATGAAATTGAAGTAGGTGTTGATTCTCCAAGGACATCATTTAAGTCCAATGAGGGGGTCTAAGTAAAGTTAGTATATATCGATTGATTAGATTGGATGAGGTAGTACTTACTGCTTCTGAAGAACTCATGACTGGTGAAGGAAAGAAATTGAAAACATTGAATTGAATTTTCTTTGAAATTTTGCTTTTTTTTTTGGTTAAAAGCGTGTTGGCGTATGTTTTTTTTTTTTCATTCGTGTTGCAATCGAGTTGAATGTCGCGTCTACAATTGAAGTAAGAATAAGTTAGATGTTGTTGTCTCTAAGCAAATCCAGAAGAGAAGAGTAGTGTATATTGATTTGAACTTTGGTACTGATTCAAATCATGCTTTTAAAATTGTGTAGTCACCTTTTTAGTGTGTCCAACTCACGCGCGACCTACAACTTTGGTAAGCGACATTTGAACATAGATTGAACGTGTACTTCAATCTTACAACTACCAAATTTAAAGGGGTATTATTGGTGTTTATTGGTGTTTATTGGATAGTCCAAGATCTCTTTTTAAGTTGACAAGAAGTCGATTAAGCAAATATTCGAGAACATATAAATAAATAGCAATCATGGTATCAATCAAAGATTTCTCAAAGTTAGATACTAACGAACTAACATGAATTCAAATTATCTTATAATCTTGTGTAGATAACATGAATTCAAATTATTTTGTAATCGTGTGTAGATAAGTTTGAAAGTAGAAGTTTGTAAATCACTGAGGAGTGGCGCAGGGAATAGAGATATACAACTAAAGGGGCAATTGATATGACATGCCAAGAACTTTATTATTACACACATGTCATATTTATGGTCTTTTATAAAATCTAGTTTTATTAGGTGGTCAAAACTTGCCTCAATTTCACAGCCACAATGATAGGAGTTTCTGCATTAATCTATGCACAGGTACTAATTACGAATTTGATTATTTTTTTTTCTAGCGCCCCAACGTGTTGAAAAATAGAAATAACCGCCGCAAGTAAAATGGTACCAGTTTTTTCCGAAATATCCAAAGCTTAGTAGATAAGCAAAGTTAATTTAATTGCATCATTTTCACAATACCAATACGAAACAATAAATATCTCGAATTGGTCAAAGTATGCAAGTTTTCCATTATTTTTTTGTTTTTTGTTGGATCTTATCATTAAATCCATTGTTGAATTGATCTCCTCCCCAAGAAAGAAAATTTCTTCTATCTTACCGATTGCAAAATAATTACACCGAAAATTAAAACAATTAAAAAGTCAAAACCTCTCAAAATGATCTACCTTTAGGGTATTTTGTTCTGAATAGATTGAAGCTTTGCTCAAATTTATTGTTGTGTAGTATAATATTACTCCTGCAATATTGCCGTTAATTACACAGTTCTGGGCCGACATTGCATAAAAAAATAGACAGCCAAAAAAATATTTCCATCCCCCAATTATTAACTTGGGGAGTTTTTTTTGTCTGCCTTACATGATATTTGCGCGCATAAAGTTTGTATCATACCATAAGTCGCTTATTCTTGTCTAATTATCACAGCCGATGATGAAGAAACACCAGTGGGGAATTAAACCAACCAATACCACCGATGAAAGACATAGGTAATTCCCTCAGAAAAAAATAATTCTTAAATCGGTTTAAAGCTATTCTCAGTTTAGGAAAACGATTCCGATATGTAATAAATTAAGCTTAATCAATTAACCCCACTCACAACCCCACCTTAACTTGAGCCAACATTTTGTAAAATAAGAATAATAAAAAATATGATACATCTTGCATTGTATCTTATTTTCTGATAGTTTCTCACAACTAAATATAAACAATAGTAGAAAATAGAATAAATTCTGTTTATTCTAATTTTGTGATAAAAATAAATTTGCACATAATGCATGTCAAAAAAATAAAATCCATTCTTATTAATCTTTTAAAAAAAACTGTCAAAAAATAACTTGAATTGGAAAGAAAAAAAATATTGGATGCCACTTTTTTCGAGGATTAAGCAATGAAGGTAAAGTCACCTTTTCAACCTTCACCGGGAAGGTAGAAATCTTCTTTTTTAAATATTATACAAGAAAAATAACCACAAGAGAAGGAAACACACCTGGGGTTGATCACCAGGCGAAACAACCAATCCCATGGGGATTTACCAAGTTATCACAAAATTGAAAACAAGACCAAGAGATTTCTTTTTATTGAACTACAACAAAAATAAAACTTTGAAGATTACGATTTGAACCGATAAAGGGGGGAGTGAGAGAAACAAGGGTTCTCAACTGAAAAAGAAACGTTTGATGAGAATGTTCAAGTTTTGACAACCCCCTAACGCCCCCCAAATTTCATGTTCTGCCGATGATTCCAATTTAATCCCTCTAGCAAAATCGAATTTCAAAATTGTTAATGGATAAAAGCCTATATTGATTTATTTTTCGTATAGGCTTGCTTAATTGTAATAAGGAGAATCGAAGGAATTGAAAATAAAGATCGCCATGCGCGTAGTAAAATTACTTTTTCTTTCTCTAAATTATATTGTTCTGCAACTAAATACAAGATTTGTATGTGCATAATGCTTTAAAATAATAACTAGGAAAAATAATATACATACATACGTAGATAATAATTCGATATATTTTCAGGGGACATAAATAATATTATTATTTGGCACAACTTTATGGCTAATAAAATCTTTTGAGTTTCTTTCTTTTTTTTTAGTTTCAGTTATAGTCAAGAAAATGCCCTATCAAAAATGAAAATGCCTTACCACTGTCTTACATTTTTAGACATATATTGTAACATCGTTTTTGTATTAGTTCAAGTCATTAGTCCGCTAATGACGTGCTTTAGTTCGTTTTCCGATTACGACATAAAACGGTTATCCCTTGCAGGATGCAGATATCCACGGATATTCCCTGAGCTTCCTTCCTTTCTTTCCTGGCTGTCTAGGATTTTTTTTCTGTCAATTTCTCATTGTCTTCAAAATAAACAATCACAAAACTCCATCGAACAAACCAAAGGAAAACAGTGAAACAATCAGATTTTCTTTCTTCATTTCTCTTTCCTTCGCGTATTAATTTTTGATTGGCTTGTCACTACGCCCCTCATTTTGACCCCTCCCTCTATTGTGCTTTGCTTTTGGCCTGGATTTATAAGTAAAAGATAGGTGTATCCTTGAATTATAATTTCACCGGTGTTAACACAACTGTTATAATTACAATTTCAATGTTCAACGAAGTAAAGTAGATCCCTAAGCCAAACAAAAGTGTTTTATTGTCAAAAATAAAATATGGAGCATAGAGTAAATTAAAGAGAACTTTAACAGGCTACAATGATTTCTTTTTTTTTCTTGTTGATATTTTTGCAGATATTTTACGGAGAAATGACATGCTTATGCTTTTGGCATCTTATTACCTATATTTAACATTAGCAGTTTATGTGTCCTTTTATGTACTTAAATCTATTTACAATTGCACTCTGTTCATTAGGGCTCAACTCATATTTACAACCAAAAGGATGGTTCAATTACGAAATTATTGAATCACAAAATCACAAGAAAAACCTATAAACACAAATTCGGAAATAATCCTTCCTTTTCAATTTATTGTTCCTGGATAAAGCCCCTAATATTAAAAGCTCTCTGAGTTTTTTTTATTACCGTAACCATATGGCCATTTCAATTCCTTGTTTTTCTCATATGCCAGTCAATACACAGTAACTTTTACACCTCGTAATTTACCACCAAGGTTGACATAAACTAATTTTTGGCACTAATGCATAAATTTTTGAAACGCTTTTACCCTGAGAAATGTTAACCAGAGTAATTACGAACATATTTTTTTTTTCAAATTAGTCCGCCCTTAATTTAAGTACCCCTCCTTCTAACCCCTCTCAATTATATATATTTTTACTATTGTTTGAGTTAATCCATTGTTCTATTTTGCTCTAGAGAAAATAGTAAAGTCTAAACAACCCGACGTTAGACCAAATCTATGTGATTAGCAACACAAAACTAACCCATTATGTATACCAGCTTTGTTAATGTATACTTCAATATTTAATTTGATGTAATTCACATATTTGTAACTGTATTGGTTATGTTTAAAGTTAATTTGAAACAGAAAAAAATATTTGTATTTATTTTTTCCGATATTTTATTCTTTTGTATATAGTTTTATTTTCATTTTTATTTTTATTTTACCACAAACAATGTATTTTTTTGTTTTCCAATACTTTTCGACTCTAGCAAAAAAAGGTTTCAAAACCGACTAATCAACAATCTTGCAGCGATGGTTGTTTTAACTTCGTTTCTAGAGTAACCCCAACAAGCAGGAATGATGAGAAATCAATTCTTTTATATGTGCTTGGAGTGTTCCTAGATCCAAGATACAATTTCTTTTTCCCCGAAGTAGTATTGTCTGTATAAATTTTCCTTGAATTCTTGTGCCTGAACTCGCGGTTGGAGCTCCCGTAAACGAAAATCTGAGCAACAGTTGAGAAATTATTTTTGCGATTAGGGGTGAACAAGGGGTGAAGAAAGATCGGTTTGTTTGTTTCAATTCAAAACAAGACCAATACAAGAAATATTAAACTTGGATAGGGGATAGAATAGCCTATTCTGTATATACTACCTTCGTTTAACTACAGTTAAAGTTTTGTGTCGCCCGAATTGCAAAATGCGATTACTTGGGAAGTATTTGGGCTTATCTTTTTTGAAGCTTTTTTTTTGCAATTTCAAAGACCGCCCTAATATACCATTGTCAAACTTGTTGGGATTATAAACCAATGTGCATCTTGGCGATGGTATATCTCCTCCCCGCTTTGTTGTGATTACAGAAACGCCCTAGGGCTATGTGTACAGCCCTGATTTCGCAAAGATTAAATCGTAAACCATTACTTTATTAGCCAATCCCTAGAAACATCACCGGGTAGTGTTCCTAAAATGGAACCTGTATTTCAGTTCTTTATCCGTAATAGATAAATACTTGAACTTCATACGGTT
>KI547134.1:30806-48095 GCA_000497715.1 Spathaspora arborariae UFMG-19.1A
ACGGTTTTTTTTTTTTTTTTTTTACTTGTGACGGTAAGAAATCTTTTAGTAATTAACAAAGATAAATCAATATAGTTTAAGCATCATAAATGAAAATATACTTTTTTTTTATCAGAAGGTTAATGGCTTAAGTTTCTCAGATTAGACGGAAAAAAAAAAGAAAAGATTAGTCCAGATAATTATGTACAAACAGTAATTTCATGCACAACATCTAATATGTACAGGGGGGTAATATATTATCACGAAACTTCATGTCTGGTTCAAAAAGTTCTACTTTTAATCAGTAAAACAACCCAATTTTGGCTGAATTATTTACATGAAGAGGGCCAACCATATTGTGTTTTGATTTCACCGCATATATCCGCTAAATTCTGGTTTGGGATATCCGGGGTGGAGTAAGTCTAAGCCTCCTTTAACCACTAGGAAAAATATGGAGACAAACAAATTTTGCAACAATTATTTCACAGGGAAGAAACATTGACTTGAATATAATGGAAATATACGAGGAAGATCTTAACTTGTTTATCCATGTCCAGTATTTTTGACCTGATTGATGCAATGATTTTGAGTCCTAGAGATTCATGTTCAAAACAGCCTGGTGTATAAGAAAAAAAAAAGAGAAAAGAAAGAAATTGTCTTGGGTTGCAATAATGAGGTTCTATGAAGATGACAAACCTAAAGTATTCGTTGGAATGAACCCCTCGCCTGCTTGTTCTTTCGTAATTGGTCCGTTGAAGTTGCTACTCAGATAAGCACAAATAAGTTTAACTTCAGTAGATTTGATTACGGAAAGTTTAAATTTACAAGAATAGATTCTTATTTCATAAACGTTGTCTCTTCTATCTTTTTCAAAATTTTACAATCGTATAGGAACACTTACTCATTTCCGTTCTTACCCCAAAGTGTCTTTATATCACAGTAACCTTGCTTTGTTTCCCCTCCAAAAAGAAATCAATGGGAAAAAGTGCGGAGTGATTAACACTACATCTAATTTGTTGTTACAGAAACGTTTTCTGTTGTCAAAATGGACCCTATAGCAACAAGGTGCGTATTTTTTTTTCCTTTATGTACCATTTTTTTTTGTTTTGTCATTTTTCTGAAGTTTCTTTTTTTTGTTTCCATTGTTGTATTTGTGGTATAGAGAATGAAAAATAAAAAACTTCTGTCAAGCTTTGTGACATTTGTGCCTTTACCTTCACTTTCAGACGCAAAATGAAATTCACAAGCGTATATTCCTTGGTTTTACGATTTTCCTCCAAATAAATTAGAGTTGTAGTAATAATGAAATCATATTATAATCAAGAAATTTTCAATGAGAACCTTAGGACTTTTATTCGTCAAAAATGGTAAAACTAGAAGAAATGCTTATGAAAATCAGAACTTTGGTACATTACATTGAGGGATAATGCGACATGACTTCTCCATACTAACATTGAAAATGTTCATGCCTAGAAATATTGCAACATCGCTGATACCTCCAAAATAGACCCCATGGTATTCGGCGATTTCAATAAAAATGCCGTCCATCAAGATGGAGAAATGTAATCAAATACAGGAATAAATTATGCAGAATATAATATTCATACATTGTGTCTTTTCTATACAGAAAAAGACACCACTATATGCGCTAATTAATTTCCACTGTTTTCTTATTTCCTGGGCATCCCTTTTCTTTTTCGCTTGTACTGTCAGTTTAGATCCCCCAATTCTTCATTTCTGAAGCAATACAATCAGGAAAGGTTATCTGGTTATTGAGGTTGTAAATCTTTTCTTGAAATCTTCAATCGGAACATAAACTAAAATTTACAAGGCGATGCATTTACTTTCAAGAATCATTACAATTTGAAACTAGTTCATAGAAAACCATATGATCAGTCCAAGAAAAATACAGACTAAAACTCAACCTTAAAAGTAAAGGAAAAAAACGAAACAAATTTGCTCTTATATTTATACCATCATATGACATTGACAAAAAGGATGATCATAACTGAATTTGACCAACAAATCTTGAACTAAAATTTAAATTCTTTTTTTTTTTGCAACATCGAATATTTTGGGCGGAACATTACAGTAAATTGCTCACATGAACTGGCTTGGACCAGGGTTAGCTACCATACCTTTACTCGTGTCATTCCAAAACCTTTTTGACGAAATTTCTTGAATCCTTGGTTATATTGACATATTGGAGGAAACATAGCATCACCTGCCACCACCGGTTCCCACCGGTTCCCACTGGTTCCCACCGGTTCCCACCGGTTCCCACCCGAATCTGATTTTTCTACATAAACCTCGGGCTTTGAAATTATCCTAGATCATATATTCACCTTGACATAAACGTTTTGAGAATCTAACTGGCAGCACTCAAGGCAATTTTGTTTTCAAATTGGTGGTGGTGCGGTGCGCTTAAGTAGTAGTAAAGGAAATACTCTTAGATACATAAGAAATTCCAAAAAAAAATAAGAAAAAGAAAAAAAAAGAAATCGGAGATTATTTTTTGCTGAACTTAAAATATTTTATTTTTTCTGAACTGAAAAAAAAATCAACTAAAATATAATACAATGAAATAAGAATTACAATTGAAACCAAATAGTATCTGTACATTGTCTTAGATTATGAAGTTGTATTTTGATTTTGGAATTTTTTTTTAAAAAAAAGCAATCATAAAATATTTTCCAGGAAATACAAAAAAATAATAATCAACATTTTTTTTTGCTACATTTAGTTTTTTTTTCTTTTTTATTTTTTATTTTCCTTTTATTTTCGATTGTAAAATGGTTTAAGGATTTTGGTAAATATAAATATACTGATAACTTTCCCTATTTTAAACGGCGTAGTGTATTATATTTTATAACGTTTTAGAATATTACCTGATTTATATCTTTAAGACATTACATCCCATTACAGAAGCTTTAACCCATCTTGGAACATTTTCAACTTTCCATAAAATTTTTTTTTATATCTCACCACTATATCTTATAGATAAGAAATAGATAGACGAAATCTATTCCTGATTTATTTTACAATAATCCTCCATTATTTCCCTTTTGTTTCAATTCTTGGTTTTGTCTTGACGACACATATATCCTTCAATTCATTTCATTATGTTTACATATTCAGATTTCCCAGGGGATGCTAATTTTCATATAACACTGTTAGGATTGGACGCTACCATTCCACCACAACTTTCAAATTCACCCAATCAACCAGTAGACAATGTTGTTTTCAAGCCAAGCTATACTCAAGATGTATTTTTAAATGACAACAGTATTATAACTGGTCCACATTCACTTATTAATTCTGCCAATACTTCTGTTACAACAACGACAACAACCACCCCTTCAATATCATATCCCTTTCATGATATGAATGATTTACAAGTTAAGTTTGATAGTGTACTTGGAAATGAATTTGTTAATACTAAACCATTTTTAGAAGACTTGACTATGAATTCATACCAATTAAACAATAATATTAATAGCAACAATCAAAGCATTGTTGATGCTAATAATAGTAACAATATAAACAATGAATCTCCTGAAACCTCAAACAATTCTACAGTTACTCCAAGCGATTATACTGCTGCTGGTAAATCAATCTCAGCCACTCCGATTTCTCCAGTACCCTTTGTTGTCTATGATCAGAAGCAACAAGATGATTATTTAGGTTATAATGATCAATTCTTATTTGAACCTTCTCATTCTCACGTGATACAACAACATCAACCTCAACCTCAACCTCATCAACACTCGACTCAACAACCAACACTTCAACACATTCATAGTGCTATTAACTTCCAAGAGGCATATTTTAATGACCATACCCATAATCATGAATCTTATATAAATCACTTTGGCACCGACCCAACCACACCAGTCTCCAGCGAGTTGGACTTGTCACCAAAGCAAACTGTTCATCCTCATCAACGTCCACTTCCTCATACCAGTATGTCATATCCAGATTTGTCAACCATGCTGTCAACGAGAACATCAGTTGTTTTGGCCTCGCAAAGTGTTGAACACAGTCCAAGATTACGTAGAAATGATTCTGGTTTTGATGTCAGAGATGCTTTAAGATCCACTAGTATCTTCAACCTTAATGGTGATAAAGTAGTATTAAGCACATCACCTCGTAACAACCACAACCACAGCCACAACCACAATCATCGTCATAGTAGTCATAGTCATCATCAACGTCTTCACCATCATCTTCATAGACAATCACCACCTAAACCAATTAAACCAGAATTATTATCTAAATTTGCTCAAGAACAAATAAGGATGATTAAACTTGCTGAAACTGATACTAAATGTCGAAACCATTGTAATGCTTCATTCTCCAATTATATGCAATTAATTGAACATTTTGAAGAATATAAGCTTTCTTCATTTGAGTTCAGAGGATTTAAATGTCCTGTACATGAATGTCCTATGAGTATGATTGGGTACGACAAGAAAGCTGATTTAAGACATCATGTTGTTATTGACCATTTTAAAAAGGGGAAAGTTATTGATGAATGTGGTCAATATACTAGTGAATTAAAGAGCATAATATATGTATGTAATGACGATAATTGTGGTAAGGGGTTCTATCGTCGTGATTCTTTGACTAGACACATTAAATTGGTACATCACGGTGAACCTAATGTGTTTAATCAAAAGAAGAAGTTAGAAAATGCTGAAAAGAAGAAAAACAGAAAGAGTATTGCCAAGTAGGGGGAAAATGAACTGGTGTCATTTTTTTTGTTATAGCTCTGAAGAAAACGTCTAGTTTGCTGTTATTTCTGTTTGATTTGTTTTACCTTAACAAGTTTTGGTTTGGATTTTAACATGGATATTATTGTAAAGATTCCATAATATTGTTACATTAATTTTTTTTGTTTGAGTGTTAATTTTTTTTTATTGTTTAACTAAATTCACTTCTCATACTATATACATTATACATTTCTGTTAGTATTTTAAGATATTCATTTCATAATAAAGTTACACGTTTGCATAATAAATATTTAAGAACGTTTCAAAAATAATTTGTAGAGATAAGAAAGAAGGAACCATTATCGAAAAGAGAAATCTATGAGGCTGCAAAATATTCCCGAAATCCTTCCCAAAACAGTAAAATCACTACAACACTTAATGAAAGAATAGATTAGTTATTATATGTATATAGTTTATGGAATCCATAGAGTTTTCCCACCTATATCAATGTCATGTCTTCTACCTTCATCCAAATCAACCTCATGTAAATTAACCCATTTAGTCTTGTTCCACAATTTATACCCAAAATAAATAACAAAGAAAACTGGTAATAAAATATAAGCATCTACCCAATTACCTGCATCAAATGGTTTGAAATAAGACCAACCTTGAATCAAGGCAAGAAATATATTAAGTACAATTCCTAAAATTGGTAAAAATGGATACCATAATCCTTTGTAAGGCAAATCGTCAACTGATCTACCTTGTAATTTCCAGGCTCTTCTAAATCGAAGATGATAAAAGCAAACATTACCCCAAACAATGAAAACTGCTACCCCAGATAAATTAACAATATATCCATATGCCTTTGCAGCACCAGTACTTACATTCATCATAGAAAGAAATCCAAAACAATTCATTAGAATCACAGCAGCATATGGAATACCACGTTTATTCACACGTCTAAGGAATTTTGGGGCACTTCCTTCATGAGCCAAATTTACGATTGTTCTTGATCCAATATAAATAGATGAATTAATTGCCAGAATACAAGTTAATAAGATGAAGGCATTGATTAAATGAGCACCACCTTCCCAACCAGCTCTTTGAATAGCAATAGTCATGGGAGATCTTAAAGTTTTATTCCCTTTAGCTAATGAAGGATCATTATAAGGTACAGTTAATCCATAACTTATAGCAATACCCATATAAATAATTAAAATACGCCAAAAGGTTTGACGAATTGCACTTGGAACAGCACGACTTGGATTTTTAGCTTCAGCAGCGCTAACAGCAACGATTTCAGTACCACTATAAAAAGTACTGGCAAAAACAAAAGTATTAACCACCCCTTTAAATCCATGATTAAAAGCACCTGGATCATTCCAATAATGAAATCCAAATGCTGGAGTACCACTAACACCACCTGCACAATAAATAATGGCAAAAATATAAAATGCCACTAATCCACAAATTTTCATTAATGCTAACCAAAACTCAGCTTCACCAAATGCTTGAACTCCTAAGAATTGAAATGCCAAAAATGCTGTCCAAAATATAAGAATATAACCATACAAGGGTACTTGAGGACCCCAAAATTGCATAATTGCTGCTACAGTATTATATTCATTAGCTAAAACAGCAATCCAAATAATTACATAATTCCATCCAACAGCACATCCAAAGGCATGATCAACAAATTTATTGCCTAAAGTAGAAAATGTACCTCCTGTAGGATATATAGTAGCTAATTCACCTAAGGATTGCATCATAGAAAATGCAATTATACCAACAATACCAAACCCAATAATTAATGACGCTGGGCCATTGGCTAATGCAAGCGAAGCACCAATAAGAATACCCGGGCCAATAATTCCAGCAAGGGCAATAAGGGAAATATGTCTATCTTTAAGGGCACGTTTTAAATGAGTATGATGATCAACTACAGAATCAACATCGGTTGAATTTATCAGATCTTCAACTAGTTCTTTTGATTGTTCTTTGTTGGATGACATGGCTGTGTCTTTTCTTTTTCACGTTTTTTTTTGCAGTCAGAGAGAGAGAGCCTGTTAGATTTAGCAACAATGAGTTGTTGGACACCAGTTAAAAAAAAGGACAAAGAGCTGTTACTAGACTTTGACCTGTTGATCAAACAGTTATAACTTGCAAAATATATTATTCGTACTTCTGTATTTCACTCGGTTGAAACGATTTTTTTCCGAATGTAAGACTAGATTTAAACCCCTGTTGTTCCAAAAGTACAAGAAAAAGTAATAAAAAAAATACTTATCTGTTAAAACGATGAAGAAGAAGAAAAGAAGGAATAGAAAAGGAAAAAAACCAAATTACAAGAAGGTTCATCACTATATATAGTAAAAGTTACGAAACCAAGTTTTTTAAAACAATCAATTCCATGCGAATCTCATTGTTCTGTATATTGTTTAAAATTATTTATTCACAATTATAATGATGTAATGCACGTGACATGATGTTTTATGATTATCCACAGTTTAACTTACGAACTAGTTAATTAGGCTGTTTAACTATTGTTATCTACGAATAGGTCAGCCTCACCTTTAAACCCCTGGTTGGTTTACCCCTCATCATCTCACAACACTGTGGATTCCATTAGAGATTAAATGATTTGAGAGAAAATAAGCTTAAGTTTACGAGAACCCAGAATAAGTCACAGGTCATCCAAATTATCATGCCTAGGAACTATTCATTAACATGTAAAATGAGGAATTTATCTACTAAAGCCTCAGGAAAAGAGGAACTAATACATAGAATTCTACTAAGAATATAGTGGCATCGATCAGGTTTCATTACAACAAAATGTAATTCAACCACACAACGGAATCAGATAATCCACACGATCCACAGAAAAGACACTCACAGGATGTATCAAAAGTTAGCAAGTGTCCGTTCTATGGCTTGATCTTCTCCATCACCAGAACCCATAATCCTAAGGAAACGTAAATGAATTTGGGGCAGAAACAGGAGATTTGTTCTTGTTCAAATATGAACACGAACACTTTATGTATTAAATACAGCTACGTTGCATGTTTCAATATGAGTTGTTTATTCAAGTATACTATACAATATATAGTATAACTATAAGCTTGATGAGATGAAGTTGAACGGAAATTTTTTTTCAACTTTTAGTGTGAGCTTTTATAAAGTTGTTGAAAAGTGTATAGGTCTTACCCGGCCTTAACTTGAACAATATGTAATTAGCCCTACAAACGTCCAACTTGGATCTAAAAGATATGTAATTGCATCCATATAGTTGGAAACAGATTCTAATCTTGAATAATCACCAGAATACGAATGTCAAAATTACGGGGAGTACAACAAATATAAGTAGTAAAACGTGGTATTTTAACCAATAATGTATACTTTAGTATGTATAAACAAAATGAAAAGAACTAAACTGATGGAAATAATGTATATATATGTATATATGTATCAGCTCTTTCGAGCTGATATTGAGAAGGATTGATCTCTATTATTATCTTTTAGATTTGTACAAACTTCAACAAAACAAAGTATCATGAATGAACCCCCAAAACTTGTCTTGTTAAATACCTAACTCTTTTCAGGTCTTAAATCAGATCTTCTTGGAGCTTCCAAAGGATGTAATTGAGCTAAATATGTGATTGCCCACATCAAAAAACACATGGCCATCCCTAATATAACTGAAGATCTAAATACTGTAGTATTTTCCTTAGGGGCAAATATCCAAGCACAACACGATAAACCGATGGTTACTATGAGTACCAATAAGACTGTATATCTAAAAGTGTGTTAGTATTAGTTTCATTAAGATTGGTGTATACCTCCTTCACCAGATTAATTGATATCAGAATATTAAAGAGTTTATGCAATTGGCTTCCTTTTTTTTTATCAGAGCCATGTGATCATACATACCCACTCATTATTGATTTGTATTTAGTTAATAATGTGATGGATTGTAGTAGTTTCACTTGCAAGTGTTATTTTTTTTTTTCTCTTTACAATTTGTGGTGCACAAGGTCGAGACAATATATAGTGGAGAACAAATTGTGTCACTAAGATAAACAAGAGAACCACACTACTTAAAAGACATGCAGCAGCAACAGCAACAGCAGCAACCTAAATCCCTTCCTCAGCTGGTATCCAATTGGTTATACAACGTCCTTCAAGCTCAATATATTTACAAACAAATTGCATATCAACATTTATATCAATTTCTTCAAGTTCATTTAAAAAAGAATCTTAACTTTAAAATAAGAACTCAAGTATATACTTCAAATACATCAGGACAATCAGATTTACTTATAAACTTATATGGTACTATTCATATAAATGATGATATTGAAGTACCAATTGAGATTTGGGTACCATTAGCTTATCCATTTGTTGATTCTATAGAAAAAGGTGTACCTCAAGTTTATATTGTACCTGATCATAGTAAAAATTGTTATTTAAAACCAGGAAATCAAGTAGATAGCCAAGGAAAGTTTTATCATCCATATTTATCAAGTTGGTATAACGAATGTGTTCTCAATAACCAAGATTCACAAGGAAGATTTAATTTATTGGTGTTGGCAAATGTGATTTACCAAAGTGTATGTGCAGACCCACCTATTTCACTGAGGCCGCCAGTAGTTCCAACAATTTCAGGAGAACCTTTACCCCAATTACCTCCTAAACCTGCAAAAATTTCCTTGCAACAAAGCCCTTATGTAAACCAATTGCATAGTCCATCTCAGAATGTACCACCACAGTTATCAGGGCCGAGGAATGAGGTCAATGGACCTCAATTTACAGGACCTCCATTGCCTGAAAAACCTCCTAAAATACAATCTCCAACTCAAACAGAAAGTTCCATTCCTTTGAAATACCAAGCACCATTACCATTACCTGGTGAACAACAACAACAACAACAGCAACAGCAACAGCAACAACCATTTACTCCAATACAAACTTCAGTCCAGTACGAAAACCAGCATTCTAATCAAGCGTCTCCTCCTCCACCTCCATTCCCAGTTCCCAATTTCAACTACCCTAAAGAAACTTCAACATCTCCTGTCCCGCCTATTCCACAACGACCAACACAAGTGCAAAAACAAAAACAATCATTCCCACAAGAACAAGCTCAACAAAAACCTAATGTCCATCCTGAAAGAAAGTATCCTCCACAGTCCCATCAGAGCGCACCAATGCACACAGTCCAACGTATCCAACAACCTCCACCACCACCTCCTCCAGTCATTGATTTAATGGATGCAGATAACTCTTCTGAACCAACAACCTCCCAACAAGATACTCAACGTAGACAAATGTTGGAACTATTATCTGTAAAAATAAACTCATATTTAACTGATCCTACTAATGATTTAGTCAACAACGATATTCCTATAGTCAATGAACATACAAGTAAAGCAGAAGCGTTATATAATCAATTAAACCATCATTATCAACAAGCCCTTGGAAACACAAGAAATCTTGATGAACATTTAACTTATCTTACTACTCAATTAACCCATGTTACTAATTTAAATCAACAATTATCAAAGTTAGAAGAATTGAATAATTCAACTAAAAATAATATATATATTGGAGTGAATCAAGCACTAGATTTAGACGATTTAATAATTCCTGATCTGCCATTAGTTAAACAATTGTATGAAACAGTTCTGGAAATCAAAGCAATTAAAGATACTATAAATTTAATATCAGGTAGTTTCCATAATCAACCTGAACTTGTAAATGATTCTCGATTAGATATTTCAATTAAAACAGTAAGGAATTTAGGAAGAGAATTATTCTGGTTGGAACTTATAAAGGATGAAATAGCCCATAATATTATGAATTTACCTCGTCAATAGAACTTTAGTTTATATATACATATATATATAGTAAGAAATTAAAAGTCCTTAAACATCTTTCCTAAATAGGAAATGCCAGCGCCGCACGATGTAACTTTTTCAATTTTTCTTTTCTTACAAAATTTTTCTCTTCTCATTTCAAATAAAAACTTCTTTACAAAACAATTTCCATTAAGGTACATATATACACTACAATGTCTGAGGAATTTGTTATTAAACCAGAATCGGTAGTTCCATCTAATGACACTTCCGAGTGGCCATTATTATTAAAAAACTATGACAAATTATTAGTAAGATCTGGACATTATACTCCAATCCCAGCTGGTGCATCACCTTTAAAGAGAGATCTTAAATCATATATATCTTCTGGGGTTATTAACTTAGATAAACCATCTAATCCTTCTTCTCATGAAGTTGTTGCTTGGATTAAAAGAATTTTAAGAGCTGAAAAAACTGGTCATTCAGGTACTTTAGATCCAAAAGTTACTGGTTGTTTAATTGTTTGTATTGATCGTGCTACTAGATTAGTTAAATCTCAACAAGGTGCTGGAAAAGAGTATGTTTGTATTGTTAGATTGCATGATGAATTAACTAACCCTAAGGAATTGGGTAATACTTTAGAAAATTTAACTGGGGCTTTATTTCAAAGACCTCCTTTAATTTCTGCTGTTAAAAGACAGTTAAGAGTTAGAACTATTTATGATTCAAAATTAATTGAATTTGATAATAAACGTGGATTAGGTGTATTCTGGGCTTCTTGTGAAGCTGGTACTTATATGAGAACCTTATGTGTTCATTTAGGTATGTTATTAGGTGTTGGTGGTCATATGCAAGAATTGCGTCGTGTTCGTTCAGGTGCTTTAAGTGAAGCTGATGATATGGTTACTTTACATGATGTTTTAGATGCTCAATTTGTTTATGATAACACCAGAGACGAATCTTATTTGAGAAAGATTATTAAACCTTTAGAAACTTTATTGGTGGGATATAAGAGAATCGTGGTTAAGGATTCTGCAGTTAATTCGGTATGTTATGGTGCTAAATTAATGATTCCTGGTTTATTAAGATATGAAGAAGGTATTGAATTATATGATGAAGTTGTATTAATTACTACTAAAGGTGAAGCTATTGCTATTGGTATTGCACAAATGACTACTGTTGATTTACAATCTTGTGATCATGGTATTGTTGCTAAAGTCAAGAGATGTATCATGGAAAGAGATACTTATCCAAGAAGATGGGGTTTAGGTCCAGTTGCTCAAAAGAAGAAACAATTAAAGGCTGATGGTAAATTAGATAAATTTGGTAGAGTTAATGAAAATACTCCAGAAACTTGGAAGAAGGAATATAAGGATCACGATGAAGAACCAGCTCCACCAGTTCCAGAATCTAAATTAGTTGCTCCAGAAGTTCAATTACCAAAAAAGACTTTGATTGAAGAAGTTGAACCTGAAAAGGAAGAAAAGAAGGAAAAGAAGGAAAAGAAAGAAAAGAAAGAAAAGAAGGATAAGAAGGAAAAGAAAGAAAAGAAAGATAAGAAGGAAAAGAAGAGAAAGTCCGAAGATGACGAAGAGAAACAAGAAAAGAAGAAGAAGCAAAAGAAGTAAGCATTTCTATAAACATAATTTCATTTAGTTAGCACTGACTTTAAAGTTGTATTTGTATATTTAAATTTTAAGTTTGATCCATTTTTTTTTGAATTAACCACCTTTAGCTAATCTTTCGGATTCTCAGAAGTTGTAGGTGGCGTTACCAGATCTATATATCTCATGCATGTTCTCTTGTCAAAATATTTTGCATTTTCAAACAAAAATCTAAACTTCTCATACAACCTTTCATAATAAAATTGGGATTGTAATTCTGCCATTTCTGAATTTTGCAAATCTCCCAAATCATCATATCTTGCTTTTAAATGGTGCAACAAGAATAATCGAATAATATTTTGAAAATCATTCACGGGAATTGTTTGTGAATCAACATTTTGAGCTGCTTGATATTTCAACATGTTCAAAACATTCTCTTTCTCATCTGCATTAGAAGATTTCGATAGTATATAATTACATATTAAAAATTGTAATAATTTAAATGTAGTTTTATTCCCAAGTAGTTTCAACCCTTCATGTAAGAACGTATTGAGATTTTCATCAGTAATAGAATCATTGGTTTCTGACAATATATCACTAATCAAGAGATAAGTAATAGTTAAAAACAAATTCGAATTAGTGAAATTTATAGCAAAACTATTAGAAAATTGTTTAGGTTTGAATATACCTTTTAACTCCTGTATCAACTCCAGTTTCAAATTTACATGTTCTTCAATCATTTGTTGATCCTTGAGATTAGTCACATTCTGATTGATTTCCAATAATTGAAATTCAAGTAATATTAAAAGTTGGATGCTTGAAAATACATATAATTCGTTAAACTGACCTTTTGGAGATAATGCATCACATCCTATTCCTAATTCAAATTGCAAAAGTGACAAACTAGATGTTTTGTCTGATCTCGATTCACTAGTCATGGTTCTTACTTTGAGATAATAATATTTAGCAGCTTGTATATCGCCCTTTTCTTGATAATGAGCAGCAAACATATAATATATTTGAGGAAATAACGGTTTAAAACAAGCATATTCTTCATTTGTAAACTTACTATTATTTTCACTCATGAATGCATTCATATTTGTGATTTTTTTATAATCACCTTTAAGGAATCCAATCCAAGTTTTATAAAATGCAATCAAGAATTGTAAATATCTTAATTTTAACAATTTATTCTTGATTTGTCCAGGAGAAATTAATCTCCTTGTCAGATTTCCTTGATATACTTTCCGAAGATCACTGATCATTTCTGAACACTTATCAAATACTTTTCCACTATAATTCTCTCGTGAGATATAAGCCATGGCCGTTACAAAGTAATAACTTATTTTAAATTCATCCGAACTTATCCAAGGAAAGAAAAATGGTATATTAGTGTCGTCTATTGAAAGTTCAACATTAACAATGCCATTATCATTCCATTCTTTCCAATTATTTTCACTTTGAGTTTTCATATATTTTGAAATCAAATTTCTATAAGCTTCCATTTTTGTTATTAAATTCATATTCAGATATGCTGATAAATAACCTAATAAAATCATACCTTCAACTTGAACAGGCATGACTAAATCTCGAGTCAATTCTTCCGCTTGACTTAATAATTTTGTGGCAATCTCGGGTGATCCTCGATAACAATGTAAATTTGCTTCATATATTAAACAAATACATTTAACTGAATTGTTGAGTTCGGGATCTTGGATTAAACCCTGGAGAACAACCAATGCAGTTGAACAATCAGAAATTATCAAGTTTTTAATTCTTAATAATTGAAATAAATTAGCACATATAGAATACCCCTTCTCTTTGTAATATTGAAATTTTGAAGATATAAAATTTGCTGATAGTTTGGCATTTGTAGTTTCTAAAATTTTCCCAAGTAATAATTCACTATAGAATTGAATTTGTACAAACTCATGAAATTTCGCAATCTTTATTGCTTTGTTGATATATTCCTCGGCTTTATCGCTATTTGTTGTTTCAGTAAAGTATATTTTCCCTAATCGATAATAAACAATCAGTTCATGCTTTGGTGATAATTTATATTTTTTTGAAACAATGAGTAACAATTTAATAGCTAATTTAATCAACTTGTTATAATTATCCAAGCCAGATTTTGTACATGTATGGATACTGGATTCATGTGCAATTTCTAGAAAGCGATCTGATTGTCCAAGATAATAGGAAATCATAGTTGCTGAGCGACCTGGGTGTTGCATATTTGTAATAATCTCGGATATTTCAGAAGTTACTTTCAGAGAGGCAAACGTTTCAGATTGTGAAATCTTTACCTGTGATGTATCTGAAGGTGTCTTTACTCTTTCACGATACAATGCCTCTGGGTTACCTCGAACAAACCTACTATCCTTAGGGGATGTTGGTATTGACTGAGCGATGGGGTTACTTCTTTCTTTGGTAATTGGCACCTGTTTCTCTTGAGATTTTGGATTCTTAGGATTTTGAAGTGTTACTGTCAATGTGGGTTGACTTGGAATAGCAGATTTGACCAGTTTATGTGTATTACCTTGGGAAGGAATAACCAGCAGATATATTGAAGATGAACCAGGCATGTTCATATTTGGACTTATTTGTCGTTGACTTAAGGAACCATGAGAGACATTAACAAATGAATTGATTTGAAGGGAATTATACTTGGAAATTACATCCTCACCAGATCTCACATTAGTATGCTGATTTAAAGGAGATTGACTCAAGGGTGTCATTAATGTAGTAGCTTGTTGTTGCTGAGATACTTGGTTATTTCCTTGTTGAGGTACAACACCTTCGTTTAGCTTTCTTCTTTTTAACGTTGTTAGAATAGTTGGATCGTACTCCTCTGTTTTATCAGTTCCCATATGGTTTGAATAAAATTGTTCAAGTTCAGTCCAACGTGCAAAATTCTTATTCCCCAGTTCTGCAAATAAATTCAAACTTGAATTTGAAGTATCTGAGGTGTTTGAATTTTGCATTGTTTGGTTGTAATTAAATGCTGTCTCAACCAAAAGGTCAGAATCTATTTGGTTAAAAAATGCACATACAAAAAAAAGAAAGAATACTAATAATCTTAACTATACAAATCTATAAGATACACAAATTAACTCTGTTTAAGTTGTTCCAATTCTTCAATCAACTGTCGTCTTTTTAATCTTTCTTGAGTTAATTCTAATTCATATTTATCTTGAATATCGCTAACAATTTTTCTAAATTCTTTACGTAATATCCCATTACTTAATCCAGTTCCTGATGAAGGTCTATTTGAATGTAGCGAACTTGCTTCACTTCCTTCATCATTTGAAGTAGTTAAATGTATCATTTGTAGTAATTCGGAGTTTACTGTCAGATCTGGTAAATCTGCGCTACTTGCCAGACCTGGTGAAAGTGACTGATCTTTACGAATATTATCCACTCTTAATAAATTTAATTCTTTTCGAAGATGAGAAATTTCTCTTTCTTTAACTTCAAGTGAATCACAAGTATCTGCAGTAATAGGTGGGGAAACCAAACCTGGACTATTTCTTGCTAATTCATTTTCTAAATATCCTATTTTCTTTTTATAATCCATAATCATCTTGTTGAATGAATCACGAGAATGTTCATATTCTTTAGCAAGATATTGATATGAGAATCGTAAATCATTCAATGCAGTCTTGTATTCAATTAATATTTTATCTTGATTAATATTGCCTCTAATTGGAGATGTTGGAATTGAAATCATTGAAGAATCTCTAGGAGGAACAACAACAACAGCTGGAGTGACATCATCTTTGGTGTTTGAAAGTATAGTATCAATGCATTGTTGAATCCATAAACTTCTTCTAGTCTCACTATCAGGTAATTCTGAATTTGCACTAGGTGGTTGAGGTAATTTAATATTTCGACTAGCAGCTATACTAGCAACATTAGCAAACAATGTATCAAAAACCTTTGATAAATCTGCTTTAGGTGAAGAAGAAGATGCTGATGATAATGATGGGGTTTTCAATGGTGTTTGTGGAGGTTGGTCTGAGTTAATACTTTTTTGTATAGGTATTGTTGAAGAAACTTTAATATCCTCAATATACCCTAACACCAAACAAGATAAATTGTGATTAGTTAATTTGTTTGTTAATTCTTCTAATTCTGTCGATACAGTAATTAGTTGAGATTGTAAGGATGAGCTTGAATTCATGATTTTAATAAGTGACTTTGTACTTAATTCATTAGCAATATCTGTTTCGCTATCAGTTTGAGATTGTCTAAATATTATATCGTTTATAAATTGTTGAGCGATAGTTATTTTTGATAATAAATATTGTTTCAAACTTTTCTTAGTTTCAATTTGACTTTTAACATGCGACAATTCTGATAAAGATAACAAGGCATTTTTATTAATATTTCTCGTATCAAATACGGAATTTTCAATTAATACTTTTAAATTCAAATAGTTTAATTGAGAAGAACTTGAAGCAAGAACAGTTTCAAGTTTTTCATCAATGTTTTCCTCTTCTTCAGAGAAAACACTAGTCATGGTAGATTCTGGAGATGTAGAATCACCTCGTAAACTTTCAATATTTCCTAATTCAACTTGATTTTGTAAATGATCATTAAATGAATTTTCAAATATTTGGGTATTTAATAATTTTAATTCAGGTAATTCTGAATTTTTTAAATCTTGCAACTGATTTCGATATTGTTCTTGTAATTGAAATTTTAAAAGATCAGGAGTAGTGTTGGTTAAATTATATGAATTTTGTGAATCGCTATGTGTCAATTTGAATGGAGAATTCTTAGCAAAAGTTTCAACATCAACCATTTTGAATGTGTGGTGTGACTGTGAGTGTGACTGTGAGTGACTGTGACTGTGACTATGTGTTAGTGTGAGGTGTGTGCTGTTGGAATGTGAAGTAAATAATTTGGCTGTCTGATGCAGAGTGGGGTCAATCAAACGAAATAAAACTTTGAAAATTTGGATATTTCAAGCGTTAGACCTAGATATGCACTCAATAACTCTCTGCAATATGAAATAACTGTCTTAACGTGACAATATTGTAAGTAATTCCTGGCGTTAAGGGGTATATTGAAAGATAATTTACGATTTTTATTTTTGTTTGATTTGTTCTTTTTTTTTTTTTTTTTTTGAGAAACTTT
>KI547134.1:61859-95573 GCA_000497715.1 Spathaspora arborariae UFMG-19.1A
CCCTTTCTCAATCTGGTGTGGGAAGTGAAGATAGAACCAGCACCTTTTCTTTGGTTACGAATAACTCTACCTGTAATAAATAGTTAGTAGTTTGTTTATAGAATTTGAAGACAACCCTTGTATTGCATTATTGGTTTTATATGTTCTGTACTAAACTGAATTCGAAACTTTATAGTTTGAACTGGTTCTAGTACCATGTTCTGCATGAAATCTATTAAAACACACATGTCTATTTCTCTTCTCTGTTTGTTTGTTTGAATCTTAGATATGTTTCACTTTAAATATCCTTCATCAGATCATTGTTCTCGTTCTTACACTCGTTTATCCTATTTTCTAAATCTAGTCTTGTCAAATAATGCAAAGATATTCATGGTTGTGGTAGTTTATGGTATCATCATCACATACCCATTGTTTAGTGATTGGCTTTAACAAAGTTCTTTCAAAAGGGACTTCAAAAAATTTTTATGTAAATGAATTTTTCTCTTTTTTTTTCCAATTTGGTAATGGGGTTGGTTACTAGTCGCACACTCACTGTAGGATGTTTACTGTGAGTGAAAAAAAAAATCTTAGTGGAATAATTTTCTGTTGTGCACAGAAAAATTATAGTACTAGGGTTGCAGCCCTAGCTCAGTTCTCTTGCACGTGATGGATCCAAAACTAAGTTGCAAAAAAGTGTAGTTTATTTTGACTTTCCATGGACATGAATAAGACTCAAGAAGCAATGTTGGTATAGTGGGAGTAAAGATAGATGATTGTAGCGGTATAATTCTCATCTGAGAAAGTATCTCTTCAACAGCTAGACTTTATCTGGGAAGAATCTACTGGGTTCATTTGCCTTTAGATTTGTGTTTCTAAACAGAACAGTATGAAGAAAGTGTTTGCATAAAGTGATTTGAGAAAGTAATATGTAATTAAGTTGTTACTGGAAAAGTATTATTGTGTATAATAAATGTTATGTTGATTTCTATGTTGTAGTGGATTTTTTGATAAGTTTTGCGAAATTTTCAAGAAAAACTTACTACAAAGAAACCATGCAAGAAATTAAAACAAAAACGAACTCTTAATGGTGATCTAACAGATCTAAAATGATAAGGTTCGTGAAGTTATTCAATTTAAAATGATAAGTTTGACGAAGTTGTTCAATATAGTAACTGATATTAACTCATAAAGGAGAGAGAATGAACGCTTATGCTAATGTTTTCACAATGTAACAGATTGAAAAGAATTTTCTTTTCCTTTAATTATATGAACATAGTAAGTTAGACTGAAAGATAGTTACAATAAAGCCTAAGATAACTGTAAATATATTTATTTCCAAGTAAAGAGTATACGTTTGCCCCTAAGGTTAAATTGTAAGAAAAACCTCCAAATAATTGTTTGAAAGTTCTCTACAATATTATAGAACAAAACTTTAACATTAAATATTCCCGTAACTCACTTCAAATACCCATAAAACTACTATAGTTCAATCATTTCTCAGTAATTGGTTCGATATAGAAGTCTCTAAATTTTGCAACTACCAGAAAAACAAAAGCCCATCCCACTCAGTTAAAAAAAACATAGGGATTTTCGGAATCAGATGAGCAACACTATTGAATAATCAACCATAATGTTGACAATATCACAGAGACATCTTTTGCGAGATGTACGAATTGTACTAATACGTACGATATCAACATTGAGTCCTGTTCTTGCTAATTCCAAAAACCAATCCAGTACATCCAGTGATTCCACAACAATTGAAATAGATCCAAAGAAGAAGAGGAATAAATTGATTCCCAGTTTGAAACAGAGAAATATTGACGTGGATGAAGAATTAATTCCTACTGTTAAACGTAAAGTGATTTCTAAAGCTTACAAGAATGAAATGGAAGTGTTAGTTCCCGCACCACCACCAGGGGAGGAACCAGAACCAGAACCAGAACCAGAACCAGAACCAGAACCAGAACCAGAATCTGAATCTGAATCTGATAATAAGATAAAAGACAAGATTAAATCTAAACTTGATGACAAAGTAAAGTATAAGCCTGATAGTGAGAAAAATAAAACAAAACTACGGAAAGCACAACTTGCAAAAGATCCAGAAAGCCTAAGAGAAAAGGCAAAGGAAATATTTGATAATTCAAAACCAACAACATCTCACAACGAAGGAGAAAGATTTGATTATAAAATATCTACAAAAAACAAAATCAAACAAGCAATACCATTAAATAATGAGAATATTCCTACATTAGCTCATAACTTAGATCGAGTATTATTCTCACCTGGAATTCATTTCTTGCAAGATCCTCGTACTCGAGTTTATAATTTCCCTCCATTTTTAAAGAATGTTATAAGTCATAAAGATTTTAAGTTTGAAGCTATTGAAGAATTTAAACCTGCATCAAGAGACCAAGTATTATTAGAACATGCTAGAAAAACATCAACAAAATTCTATTCTTCAACTTCATCAATGACTCAATTACTTAGTAAATTTTATTTATTGTTGAATAATTATGATAAATATCGAGGCGAAAGATTTGGTGATGTTCCCTTTAATGGATTATCATTTAGATTACCATCAAGTTTAATTATTAAACCTCAAGGTAAAGATAATCAAGGTAAAACAATATATTCTATGGAATCCGATAGATCTTGTGATACTGAGTTTTTATTGCTGGCTATGGGAATGTGTTTAGAAACATTGTTAACTAATCCTGAAGATGAATTTCTTAAATATCATAAAGATAATAAAGAAGAAATAAAACAACCAAGTAATGTTTATAATTATGCTACATATGGAGATTTCCTTATGAGATCACAATTGGATTGTTTTGATAAAAGATTACCCGGGAATGGAACATTTGATTTAAAAACTCGTGCTGCATTATCAATAAGATCTAAACTGCATGAGCCTGGAATTGAGAATAGTAATTATCAAATTTGGAAATTAAATGGTGAATTTGAATCATTTGAACGAGAATTTAGAGATATGATTAGAACAGGAGCGTTAATGAAGTATATGTTTCAAGCTAGAATTGGACAAATGGATGGTATATTTGTAGCATATCATAATGTTAGTAGTATATTTGGATTTCAATATCTTCCTTTATCAAAATTAGATGAAATTTATTATAGTCTTCCTGGAAATTCTGAGGAAAAACGTCTATTGAATATTCCAATTGATAAAATTACTGAACAGGATGTCAATAAAAGTATAGCTTCAAATATTGCTGATGCTCAATTTAAATGTTCTTTAGATATATGGCAAACGTTATTAAATGAACATGTTTTAAAAGATTTACAAGATCCAGAACAACCATTTAGATTAGTGGTTAAGGCTAGAAAACTTTTAAAGAATACAATCTTACGAGCATATGTTTTACCTATTACAAATGAAGAATCTGATCAAATTCAGAGTTTTCCTAAACAATTTGCTACAGCTTTCAATGCCGAAGGATTATCTCATGAATCAAGATTAAAAAATTTGATAACTCATAGTAAAGAGTTGAAGAAATTTAATGCACGAATAGCTAATGGCAGACAACTCTTGGCATATAATATAGCAATATTGAATGGTTCAAAGAAAATTAGAAAAAAGTCAAGTGAATTGACATATAGTTTTATAAAACTTGAAACTGACACCTCAAAGTTAAAAGATTATTTGCATTGTCTTAATGAGAGTTCTGAGTCATTAGTTATACGAGATTATGGTCAACATAAATTACTTGATATATACGAAAAAGTTGGAAAAATTAGGAAAAAAATATGGGATGAACAAGAATCAAAGTTGGGAAAAGTTATTTGGAGTCCTAAATAGTTAATATAAGAATGAAAAAAAACTATCTGTATTTAGTCAAATGGATTCATTTTTGAACTCAACCAACTTAGTCGTGAGAAAGAATATTGTATATAGTACATAGAATATAAGATACGGTTGGGTTAATTCCCAATTTCCATGTGTAATTGAGTGAATAAATTTTTGCAACCTTAGCACACCCAAAAAAGAATAGATTACTCACTTTATTTTGGTGGCAAAAAAAAAATGTGTTGCCAAATCTTTTCTTTTCCTTAAACTCAAGTTCTAATTGATACAAATGAAGAATATATTAGTACAACTTGTTCAAGATTTTATATAATTACTAATCAACATCAATCAATCATATAGTTGAACTATTATGGTAAGTAAAACTAACAGGTACGTTGTCACAAATTTAGATTTGCGAATTTAAATCACAATAACTTTCAATATGAATTTATGTTAGAAAGGAACTCAATTCTAGTTCTTTTACATAAACATGACAACTTTTTGATTTAGTTGGACAACTCCCAATCGTGTTGAACAATAAATAATGTTTTGATTCCTCGTTTACTGTTTCGGTTTTTTCTTTTTTTTTTAAAAAAAAAACTCTTGCCATTCAGGGTGAATGTAAGTTATGAGACAATGTATTATTCTACAGTTCAACATTTTCAGGATTGGTTTCACCTGATCGACAAGTTTTAATGTTGGTTGGTTTTTACCAGCTTGAATATACTAAGAATAAACAGGACAATTTAAGTATACAAACTATTTGCAGTGTATGGGAAATAATGGAAAATAATATGAAACAAAATGATAACTCCCTTGGAATTGCAATTTGTTTTCATATTTATCTTATTCTGTTTATACTTTGATAAACAATCAAAGCGGCTTTGTTTACTATATACTCATGGTGTGTATAAAGATGTTATTAAAATGGACAAACATAGCCTGGGAATTAGAGAACTACACCTTGATTCATTTAGTTTGTCAATTGCAAATCCCCATTATATAAATTGTAGGGTATAGTAATAAAGTTTCAAAGCGTTTGTAGATTCATATGCTTAATAGTCCTCTGGTATTTTAAAATCAAATCATATGAGTCTCAATTGATATTACAAGTTTGCAAACTTAACAAATAATAAAAGGAGTAAAGAAAAATACTACAGTGGAATGCGTGACATATGTTAGTTGGGTTTATAGAATTTAGCAACCATACATAGCATGCAAAATTTTCTATATCTTTTTTTTTCTTTTCTCAATGATAGTACAAGCCCTGAAAATGACATAATTGAGCAGAACAATAGAATCAAGTTTCGACTTATGACGTAAAGACAAGCACAAAAGCACAAAATCAATTTCTGGATAATGAAAAAGTTTTATTTGTAACTATGTCCGAAGAAATTCCAAATCCTTAGCCGATAAGATGATCTAGATCTGATTTGTTAACCGAAAGGTAAATATTCCCTAGTTCAGTAAAACGACATGACACTTGGAAATGTAACTAGAAACTTAAGCATATGAAAATACAACCTCCTCTATATGAGTCAAGGTGAACATGGACGAACGGGGGATAATTCATAAAACGGACTTGTTCTTTTCAAAAATGGGGTATTATAGATGTAACAATATCCATCAACCCGTAGGTCCGTGGTTCCGTGGTTCCGTTAGTCCCAAACCTCTTTCTTATCTACGAAAAATAAAAAAATGACCCAACCAATGGATGCGACAATCCGAGGATGTAGTTAAAAAATAAACACCCCCTCGTCCTAAGAGGCAAGGATAGGGTAGGCGGAGGTGGAGATTGAGATAGTCGTGGCCAATAGAAGATGATAATAAACTAGACATATGGTCATCCCCTTCCCTTACGTAAGATGTCATAAATATAATAACGCAATTTTCATAAGACCACGCGGTGTACAGAAAAAGAAAAAAGTGGCAATCATAAATTGACTGTGAGACACAGGTGATTTTGAAAAAATAAAATGCAAGATTTACCATAGAAAAAAGATTCCCCTCTGCCCAATTAGGAAATTATTGTGACGGTACACACAAAAAAGAAACAATTGGGTCATTGAAAAAAAAAAAGAAAAAGATTTTTCCGACCGGAACATTTCCAATTATACAAAATAAGCATCCCAAGAAAAAATATATATATATAAACTTAAACACTGCCTTGCTGAGCCTTTTTCGTCACCTGGTTTCATGTTTATAGTTTTATTTTAAATCTCTTTTTAAGAATATTTATAAAAAATTTTTTTAGTCATCACACCATCATCTTGACATTTACATATAAAAACATACAGCGTATACTTTTAAATTCTACCGCAGCCAAAAAAAAAGAGTCTCCGAGTTTACTACATTTTCTTTTTACACCAATGTCTACATATACAAATAATACTCAACCGACAGATATACCACATCTGAAGAACGTTAGTTTTGATTTATTCAATAATAGTTATACTCCTTTTGAATCACCATATTTAATGACTGAACATATCGATGATAATTTATCACCTACAGCAGAAGATTCAGGTGCAACAAGCCCTATAGATATAAGGTTTACTAATTCTGATACTTCAATAAATTCTTTATTTGATACACCTAGTTCATTACCCCAAACAGCAACCATAACTCCTGTTGTTTCGAAAACTGATTTCAAACCATTATCTGAATTTGAATTTTCTTCCATAATAAATAATAAATTAAGACAGCAACAACAACAACAACAACAGCTAACAGATGAGAAATTAGTGGTCATTCTTGTTGGATTACCTGCTTCTGGAAAATCCACTATTTGTACCCAACTCAAGAATTTCATTAATAAATCTACTATTTACAATGCCCAAATATTTAATGCTGGTGATGTAAGAAGAAGAAATTCTATATTTAATGATGCTACTTTTTTTGATCCAAGTAATGAACAAGGTAAGAAAGATCGTGAATTATATGCTACAATTACTGTAAATCATTTAATTAACAATTTGAATAATAATTCAATTCAAGTTGGATTTTTGGATGCTACAAATACTACAGTTGATAGAAGGAAAAGAATGATCGATACAGTTATGAATGAAGCTAGGGGGAATGTTAAAGTTATAATATTTGATATTCAATGTACTAATGATAGATATCTTAATTTTAATATTAATGGTAAAGCAGGAAATAATGATTATAAAGGAACTGATTATAATTCAGCAATTGCTGATTTTAAGAAAAGAACTGAACATTACACTAAAATGTATCAACCAATTACTCAACATGAGTTGAATGAATTACCTTTGGCTCTATATATGAAGATTGTTAATTCAGGTGAAATATTTGAATTTATTAATATCAAAGAAGATTTTGAAAAAAATTCATTTTGGTTTAAAGTTTTAAATGAATTTAGAGAAAATTATTATTACAACGAAGGAAAGAGATATAGAGAGATTGTTGATAAATGGTATCAACAGAAACAATACTAATGACGTTATGAATAAAGGTTTACATCAACAAGGGAAAGGGGCCTTGTTATATATTTTCAGGTTACTTTTTTTTTTTCAACTCTTTTAATTTCTATTAGATTGTTATACACTTTTATATAGAATTACAATAGACAATTAGACGTTTAATCCTCGTAATCCAGGAATACCTCCATTAGTAGAATTAGTAGTTTCAGGCTGGTGCGTTAAATTATTTAATCCTGGGATATGTAAACCAGGTAAATTAACAACTGGTGTTGAAGATTTTTCGCGATTGGCTTCGTTAGTGAGCACTTCCAATGGAGAAGCAGTGGTAGTAGTTGTAGCAACTGAAGGATCCTCCATCACGGCATTAACACTATTATTAACAGCATAATACCATGCGCCATTTTTCTCATCCGTATACAATGGATCTTTATATTGCATAGGATCATTTGGTCTTGCTCTACACCAAAACCTAGCAGTTTTATCTGTTCCTGCTGAACATAAAATATGACCCATAGGATGATATTCTAATGCATGAATGGCCTTTTCATGCGCATAAGGGATCTTATGTACTGAATCAATAGTAGGTGCTGTAGTGAATGAATTCGTGTTTCTCTTTGGGATAGTTGGGTTCGAATCAGGGATATATGAATCTAGTAAATAATGATTCATAGATCCATTATATGCAGCAGTAGTTAACAAAGAAGCTTGCAATGGATTCCATGCTACACAAGATAAATCAGTTTCATGATCTCTTAAAACAAGTATATCTTTCATTGTTCGTAAATCAAATACTCGACATGATCTATCTCGTGATACTGATGCTAATAATCTTGCTGTACCTGCAGGTTGAAACCTTGTTTTATTTACAGTATGCTTAAAACCATGTAATGTTGTTATACATGTAGATACACGAGGATCCCATAACTTAACTAAATTATCTTTTGATCCACTTACAATTAATCCTAAATCTCGATGCCAATCTGCAGATTTAACTTCCCAATGATGACCAGTTAATGTTCTTTCTTCCTTCCCATTATTAAAATTCCAAATTTTAATTGTAGAGTCATCAGCACAAGTTAAAAATTTTGAATCATTAGGTGAAAACGCAATATCTCGAATTCCACTTGAATGACCAGGTAAATTATTAACATTATTAAAATTAGGTTGCCAATATTTGATAGTTCCACTTTGGTCACCACTTAATAACCACTCATCGTTATGAGAATATTGTAATGCTAAAATTGGTGATTCATGAGCTTGCATAATTGTTTCAAAGTTGAAAGTCATTCCATTCCACAATGTAAATTCCCCACTATGCGATGCAACAATTAATCTTCTTCCCTCAGGTGTCCATTTCACAGCGTTTATTGCATGTTTAACTTTATTCAGGGATAAATGAACAAATTTAGTTTCAATATCCATTATAGCTAAATTATTTCCATTATTACGTCGATTTAAATTCATAGAGCTTGAATAAGCTAAACTAGGTAAGAAATCAATTAAATAAGAAGATTCAGGACGAACTTTCCCAATTCTTTGTTGTCGCTTAGTGAGTCCTAAAGATTTTGAGATATACCATCGTCCCATATTATTTCCATGATCTAATGTTCTTCGATATGATGTTTTCTTGGATTCTTGTGAAGCAAGTTGTTGTTCAATATTTTGTTGGAATGACAGTTTTGAGGTGTCATTTCGAGCTGTGTGATTACCATTGGCGAAACCAGAGTATCCATTATTTTGACTGTACATGTTGCAAGGTGTTATACTGTTTATACTACTTTTTTGTAGTGCCAACTTGTTTCAGTGACTGTTTGATATACTCGCAAAATATCAAGGCAAAAAAAAAAAGATGAAATGGTCTTGGACTAGTTTTCATACCCGTTTTCATACCAGTTTTACATACCAGTTTACAAGTGATTGTAAAAATTTATACATAAACAAAAGAAATGGTAAATAATTACTGGAAAACATGTTCTACAAGAAAATTACTGTAATTCATGATGCTTCAAACTTTAGATATATTCACTTTAATACCAATAAAACTAGTTCCAAAGGGTTATATGAACATTACTATAGCATTAACTAACAGATTAAACTAAATATCTTACAAATACAATTTGGTTTCCACAATCTAGAAGGACCAAACATCAACTTACAACAAAGTTCAGCCACAGTTTTTTTCTGTAATTTTGATTTGTAATTGTGAGGGGTTTCATACAGGTCTACACACAAAAAAAATATATATAAGAAAAAGTCTGATTTAGCCCTTTGACAAAACGTGCTCCCCTCTCCATACTCTACAGTTTTAACAAGCAATATGGTCGAAGTTTACTATCATGACAACAAGGATACTCCTGAAGACTTTACAAAAGCTCATAATTCAGGTGAACCAGTTTCTTTAGAAAAATTAGCTGAAATTGGTGTATTTTACAAACATGTTAAAACCATGGATGAATTAAACCAATTAGCTAAAAAAAGACAATATAAGAATCGAGATGTTGTAAATTTAGATTTAGCAGCATTTAATAATGACTTAGGTGCATATAATGCTAAAATGGCGCAATTTTATAAAGAACATTATCATGAAGATGAAGAAATTAGATATGTTACTAATGGAGAAGGATATTTTGATGTTAGAGATAAACAAGATCGTTGGATCAGAGCCAAATTATCACCAAATGATTTATTAATATTACCTGCTGGTATATATCACAGATTTACTTTGACTGATGAGTTAAAACAAGTTACTGCTGTAAGATTATTTAAAGATGAACCTAAATGGGAAGCAATTAATAGAGATACAGGAAAAGTTTCTCAAGCACGTACAGAATATGTCGATAGTATTGCTTAGTTTATATATTTATTCTCTATTGATTTCCTTTAACGATTTTAACTTTATTTGTAGTCATCCAAGTTTCTAATTTATTTCTTGTATTTGTCAATTCTACTTCAATTTTACTCTTTTGTTCTTTTAAAACGGTTATTTCTTCATTCAAAATCTTTATTACTTCATCAACTGTTTTGTCAACTAAAACACCACCAATCATTTTAAAACATTTTCGATTTGTTCTTTTTTCAGGTTCAATTGAAGTTAATGTATTATCGACAATTAAATATTCTTGTAGCTGTGAAGTTATCATAGATAATTGTGACTCTAATTGAGTAATTAATTCTTGATATCTGTTATATTCTTGTTGTAATGCTTGAGATTTTTGTTCATCTACTTCTGTGGACATGTTGTATGTGTGTTTCTATAAATTTGGTTAAACTACGTTGAAATATCGAAAATTTTTTATATGGAAAAATCGCACTATCGCACTAAGTAAAAAGATACTTCTATAAAGCTAAAGAATATCTAGTAAATGCTATAAATAACTTCAGATCTAATCATCTTCTTCATCTTCACCATTGATGGGGATCTTGTTTAAATTACTCAATAATTCATTCAATTTCTTGACATTTAATTCAAAAAATTCCTTTTGAGCAGTAACAAATACTTTTAATAAATCAATATTCTTAGAAGGTCTTAAAAATTTCTTCATTTCTAAAACTGCTACTTCAGTAGCATTAACTAATTCATCTTCTTTATTAATTAAATCTTCATTTTCAGGATCATCTTCATATTTATTTCTTAATAAATCAAATTCACCTCTTGTTGAATAAACTTGTTTACGTAATTCATTAACTTTAATAAATTGTTCATTTAAAATACGACCTAATTCACCATTAACTCCTGACATGATTTTCTTATCTTGATCTAATCTAGCAACTCCAATTTCATGATAAGTACTTGAAACTTGCAACAATGCAAATGAAATTGGATTCTCAGAACTTTTCAACTCTTCACTATGTTTCAAGGCAATATTTGCTAATTGTCCATATAAAGTCTTGACAAGGTCAGGAGAAGTAGGTTGAATAGAAACATCACTTGGTTCAGGTGTAGTACTACTAAATAAAACTTTTTCTAATTCTTGAGGGGTAGATACATTCTTCAATTGATTGAATTTACTACTAATAGCTCCACCAACATTAGCATCTTTAATTTTATTCAAGGCATAATTACCAGGAGGATAGTCATAACTAATTTTCCCAAATGTTTCATCAGTAAAATGAATTAAATCAGTATATAATTTTAATAATAAATCACAATTAGTTTCTAATTGTAGATATTCTTCAGGTAATTCACTAACTTCAATATTGTCGTCATTATTAGATAATTGTTGAACTTGTTTTAATTGATCTTGAATTAATTGACTAGTTTTAGAAGTAAATGGTTGAATTGATTCTCGAAATTGTTCAACAGTTTTACCTGCATTGACTTTAGCAAAGGATTCTTTGAATTGATCTACTGTAGGTAAGGAATCTTGAATTGATTTCAAGTCGAATGATGGGAATTTAAACGACATTATTACTTGTGGTTAAAACAAGAAAAAGAATGTGGTATATGTGGGAATCAATTTACTCGTTTCAAAATATATTTGTGGTTAAATTGGGCAAAAACAAAAAATACCACGTGACATACAGGAATGTTTCTTTATAACTTATATAAATTTGATAAAACTACAAATTTTAACTATTGGAAATGGTGTGTATTAGATAGTAGAGGGATAACAGTTTTGAATCTCTGAAGATATTTAACAGTTTATATTAAATGTTGCGTTGTAAACCCTTTCTCTAACAACGCTTTATAGAAAACGCGAATAGTTTAAATAATAATTTCACATACATAACAACAATAACCAAGGAATGTCAAATACAACGCATCATAAGAAACAAGCATCATATCAAGATAAAAGAACCATTGTCAATAAAGCATACTTAATCGAACCTATAATTCGACATAGAATTCAAGATTCAATTTTCTATAAACAACATCTTTATTTGACCAATGAAGCTACTATTTTACCTATAATAACTCAACATATAAAATATATCTCAGGTATGGATTCTAATGGAAGACCCAGTCCTTTCATATGTTGTCTTTTAAGAATGTTAGAATTGGAACCAAGTAAGGAAATTATCGATAGTTATTTAACACAACTTGGATTTAATGAATTTAAATATTTAACTGCATTAACCTTGGCTTATGTAAGATTAGTATATTCAAGTGGTGAAGTATATAAAAAATTTGATTTATATTGGAAAGATTTCAGAAAACTAAGAATAAAGTTAAAGTCGCCAGCGTTTAACGAGTTAAAGATACCTATTGGGTATAGTTTAACTTATATTGATGAATGGATAGATGATTTGTTAGTGAAGGAAAGAGTGATTGATATTATACTACGGCGACTTACACCTCGGATTAAATTTGTAGAAAATGGTACGTTACCTCCACGTCAATATCACATTGATATAGAGAAGGAAGAGTCAGAAAACAATTCGGATGATTCATATCAAAGTGATAGTGATTAAATAGTTTTAGGCAAAGTTCGTATAGATCGAACTCTTTTGAACAAAGTTCAAACGAAAACAAAATATTTCGGAATGATACGAAAAACATTATTTTTTTTAAAGAACAAACAACTTACAGTAGTAAATGTAAAACCATGACAATAACCAACCTTCAAGAGTCTCATCATTCAGAAGTGCATACTTCAAAGACAAAAATTATCTTTGTTGCAATTATGTTTATAATTTCATTAGCTCTGTTTGTCATGCAAACAGAGCTCACATCACGAGCTTATCACCTTAAATTTAGTGAGCCAATGATACTTTTATTAGTAACCCATGGCTCATGGTGGCTTCTTTGGCCATGTCAAGCTGTTGCTATTTCACTTTGGAAAACTTTGGGCAAGTTGAGACGACATAATGAAGTTACTACTGTACGATCTGGATTACAATATCTGAGAGTTCCAGTAGAATCAAATGCTCCTCTGACCACATTTACAAAGACTAGTCATATTGAATATTTCAAGAAATGTATCGTTAAACAATTTCATAATATTTACCATACTGCAGTTTTAATTTATGAAGCAAATATGAATGGCAATAGAAACACGACAAATTTAAATGAAATTATCGAAAGCAGTCCTCATATTTCCTCAACTAGTTCAATCAAAGAATGCATAAATTCATTTATTCGTTCACCTCCTATAAAGTACGTTATTTCTAGGGCATTTCTTATAACGCTTGTTCTCACAGTAGCTGGTTTCACTTGGTATGGAGCAATGTCAATGACTTATGCTGCAGATGTTACTGCTATATATAATTGTTCAGCATTCACAGCATATGCTTTTTCAGTACCTTTATTACATGAGAAATTCTCTTGGTTAAAGGCAAGTTCAGTAATAATCGCACTTTCAGGAGTATTCCTTGTAGCATATTCCGGGGAAACAGATACAGGTGAAGGTACACTTTACCCTTATAGATTATGGGGTAATATAATTATATTAATAGGTGCAGTATTATATGGATATTATGAAGTTACATATAAGAGATATTTATGTATACCACCACATTTATCAAAGATAATTACCCCAAGAAGACAACTGACATTTGCAAATTTCATAATGGGACTTTTCGGATTATTTACATTTTTAATTATTGCAACAATGATTATATTTGGAGAAATATTTCATATTCATTCATTTAATTTTACAAATTATGGAGAATCTACTCATAGGATATGGATATATATTTCAGGATCAATCATAAGTAATTTATTATTCAGTGCGTCATTTTTAACCCTTATGGCATTAACCAGTCCTGTTCTCTCGTCAGTCAGTTCATTATTAACGATTTTCTTAATTGGCTTAGTAGAATGGTGGTTATTTGGTAATAAATTAGGGCTACAACAATTAATTGGTGATATATTGGTGATTATTGGATTTATAGTGTTGACTATTGCCTCATGGAAAGAAATTAGTGAAGGTAATGAAGAAGATGAAGTAGAAACAGTAAGTACTTATTCATTTGCCATTAGTAATGACGATACATAGAATTATTTAGTTAATATCATATATAATTTTCGAAAAGAAACACTCTTGAAATGTAAACGAGGTTCAATCTTTCCCAGAACCAAGTGTATGTAGCTACAACTAGGGGGATAGTGTCCTGAAACTAAGAAGTTGCTTCAGGTTAAGAGTTGGGGCTATAGGATGATTTTTCTTTCGCGGCAAAACTGACTTTAGCACACACACGTACACAACCACCAAAAAGAAGACTACACCCAACTCTTGTTCAAAGCAAGCTAAACTTCATATGACAATTGATGATCAAGACTCGAATGGCTCCTTTAGGGGTCTAATGCAACTGCTTAATTTAAATAATGATCAATTCAAAGAATATGACTCTAGTACATTTGCCACTTTGACCTTTACTCAACTATCTACAATTAAAACAGAAATTGAATCACAATTAAGTTTATTATTTGATTTATTGAAACAAAAATATAATGCTGAGATGAATACTAATTTAGTCACACCAGATGGGTTTCCTCGTAATGATATTGATGTTGTAAGTATTCGATTAATCCGGGTTAGAATAATAAGATTAAGAAACGATCATAAACGAGTATTGAAATTGTTGGATGAAAGAATGATACAAGAATTTGAATCAAGGCGAGGTTTACAAGATGATACAAGTAGTGACTCAAGAAATGTTCAAATTCCAACATATACTATACCATTTGCTCAAGTTAGAGAAATAGTAGAAAATGGACCAGCTGCTAAATCAGGATTAAAAGAACGTGATCAAATCATTGTATTTGATGATGATATTCATGCAGCCAATAATAGAGGTCTTTCTACATTAGTTTCTAGAGTTCGTGGTAAAATTAATCAAGACATAAATGTAGTGGTAAAACGAAATGACGAAAGAATAACACTTATATTGAAACCTAGTGATAATTGGGGAGGACAAGGATTATTAGGATGTCGTTTAGTTCCTATCTAAATCTATAACTATATTTTAATATACAACATTAGCCTCCATGTAATGTACTAGTAAATGTGAAAACATCTCCACTTTCAAGAACATATTCTTCCATACCTTCCAATTCCCAATCAGTATCATTAATAAGCACAAGTATACCTGGACGTACTGTTCCATCTTCAATAAATACTGGAATATCCTTAGGATCAGTAATGATTGTTTTCGTTATATGAGCAATTAATTCTTTCATAGTAGCTTCACCTTCTTCATAAGGAACAACACATTTATGTTCTCTTATAGAACTCGATATCACATCTAATCCACCTAAAAATTCTACTTTAACTTTGATTGCCATTTTTCGTATTACTGTTTGATAGAGGATTTTGATGTCTAATTTCTTTTTTAAAAAATATAACATCGCGAGTAATTGGTAGTGTACTAACACATATCACCCTCATAGTTGGATTTTCAAAACAAAAAAAAGAAACAACAACAACAACCAAGTGTGATGTTTGGTAATTCATTGAAGTAGAGCATCTTATCATGGCACTCTATTCTATGTCTTATTAAAGATAGTACTGGAAAAATTAGTATTAATTAGTATTGTTCACTAAAGTAATATTCCTGCACAATACACTCCTCATTTTTTCCCTTTCTAACACGTCAAAGTAAAATATCCAAAAAACTAAAAAAATTCGAGTTCCTAGATTTACTTATTCCAACAACAAACTATAAATCAAGAGATGTTCATCCAATTGAGTTTGCTTGTGACTTGCTTATTATTTGCATTTACCAATGCACTCGAAGCCACTACTTCCAAGGTACTTGTTCTATATGATTCATCATTAACTTCTCTTAACAATAATACTTTGTTGACACCAGAAGTTAGTAAATTTATCAATTATTTACAAAATGAATTCACAGTAACTTTAGAAGAGTATAATGGTGATGGAAGTGTTTATCTTTTTGAAGAGAATGAACAAGAACTGGCAAGATATCAACATTTAGTTTTATTTCCCAGTTCTAAAAAATCGTTTTCGGCCAAGAATAATATAACACAACATACTTTGATGAAATTTGTTAATCAATATGGTGGTAACGTTATTGGTATTGGCGGAGAAACTAGTACATTATCCACTGGAATCAGGACATTTTTGAATGAATTGGGTATTTATCCTTCTCCCAAGAACTTTAAATATATTGATTATTTCAATGCAAATAAAGATTCAGTTGTATTAACCTCAGAAAAGAATCTTGTTTCGGGAAATAGATTAGTTGAAAGTTTGGATAATGTAGAATATAATGGTAGTGGGGCATTAATTTCCAATAATGAATTAATCTTTCCTATTATTAAATCTTCTAGTACTGGTTATACTGGTAAAGTCGGAGAACAAACAGAAGCTAGTACTACATGGACATTTGGTGAACAAGGTTATTTAGCTGTTGGATTACAAGCATTGAATAATGCACGTGTTGCTTGGTTGGGATCTTCAGATTTACTTCAATTTGAAAATATTTATAAATGGGCATTCCAAAAGCAAGGAGTATTAAAATTACAATATGTTGAACATCACAATACTAAAAATTCATCTGCTTCAAATCCACACTTGTATAGAATCAATGATGATGTCGTATATACTATTGGTGTATCTGAGTTAGTTGATGGTAAATGGATCCCCTACCAAGTTGCTAAAGATGAAGATCAATTACAAGTTTCCTTCAAGTTATTAGATCCATATCAAAGAATTAACTTAGTTTCAGTTGGTCCAAGTGATTCTCCAGATGGTCCATTAACAGCACAAGCTTATAAAGTCAATTTTAAAGTTCCTGATCATCATGGTATGTTTACTTTTGAACTTGATTATAAAAGAGTTGGATTGTCTTATTTACAAGATAAAAAAGTAGTTACTGTTAGACACTTGGCTAATGATGAGTTCAAGAGATCTTGGGACATTACCAATTCTTGGTTATATATTGCCAGTGTGGTTATTGTAATTTCTGCTTGGTTTTTATTTGTTGTTTCTTATATTTATGTGGGAAACACAAATTATCAGAAAAAGAATCAGTAAATAGAAACTTTAATAGAGTATTTAGGTATCTATTGATTGTTAGTATAAAACATGATATTTGAATAATTGTTTGAATTTCTTTAAAATCAGATGTGTTTTTTTCTACTATCTACTTAAACAACTATCTTCAATGTAGATATACTCAGTTGTCCCTATCAGTTGATCATCATAAAAAAAGAAATTCCAGCATCAGTCATGACCTAACATACTATTTCAACACAAGGGCATTACTGCATATTACATATTCCATATGTTATTTGCTGTAGGATGCCATAATCTAACAAATATAAGAAATATTTAGAGAAAGAAAATTTTTTTTGATGGCTCGGTGTTAAAACAATAATCACTTAGTTCCGGGTAATCCTTTATTAAACGATTTGAACACACGTCAAAAACCTACGCTAACAACACATTATCAATTGATACTTTCACGAACAATTTTGGTTATTAGCACAATTTCTGGTAACCAAACAAACAATTCAACCAGTATACACTCATTATTCATTGCATCATATGTTTCACCTTGCAAGTTCATTGTATACACAATACACTAAACGAGAACAATATAATATCTTGATTTTAGGGCTAGATAATGCAGGTAAAACGACATTTTTAGAACACATTAAATTGTTATACCCCACAACTACTGAATCTAATAAGAAACCAAAACATACAAAATCTTCTAATGGTGAAGATGACGAACCAGTAAGAACAACTAGTGATATTATTAAATCAAAAAGGATTTTACCTACTGTTGGTCAAAACACTACAACAATTAAATTTGAATCGAGTATAGAAACTCATTTATCATCACAATTTAAAAATATAAATTTAAAATTTTGGGATTTAGGTGGTCAACGATCATTAAGAAATATGTGGTCAAGATATTTTAAACAATGTCATGGTATAATATTTATTATAGATTCTACTGATACTGAAAGATTTCAAGAATGTTATGATACTTTGATTGATATAGCCCACGATGAAAGTTGGATAGATGAGAATAATGGTGATGAAACTGTTAATGTACCTATATTAATGTTAGCAAATAAACAAGATTTACCTCAGGCAGTAGATCTAGTGAGTTTAAAAACAGGTGTTTTTATTAAGTTGGTTAGTGAATTAGAAGCGACAGATTCTAAATTATTATCAGTATCAGTATTGGAAAATCAGGGATTAAAAGAAAGTTTAGAATGGTTGGTTACCAGATTGATTTATAATAAAAGCAATAGAATGCCTGAATATAAGTAAGGGTTCACGTTATTTTCAGTTTTTTTTACTGTGTTAGTTGAATCTACTGTATATTCGTATATACGGAAAGTGCATATTTTGAAACATATTTGAACATATTTGAACATGTAAGCGAAGATAGGAAACTTTGTAAAAAAAAAAGGGCTATGCAGAGAGGCGTGGAATAGAGTAAAAATAAACCAAGTAAGTTGTAACGGTGGTCAGTAAACAGAATAACTTTCCTTGTAAGTTTCCAAAAACTAGTGTTCTTTTTGGTTTACCATTTGAGGAATAATTCAATTGAGTTGTTACTCCTCTTCTACAAGCACTCCCAAACTCTTCCCTGGATTAGTTCCAGATTAGCTCCAGTTTGGTTCCAGTTTGGTTCCAGTTTGGTTCCAGTTTGGTTCCAGTTTGGTTCCAGATTTGTGGCTTCACAAAGTGAAGGATTGTACATTATTTTTTGCTTCCCCATAATTTATTTTTATAGCAACTGAAATTTTAATTACTATTTCATTGCGGTACCACGCGATAATATACTTTAGAGATGCTTTCTAATACATTATAAAAATGGAAATCATTCTATCATTCAATCCCCTCCCCCCTTGCACAGCTTTATGACCTAGTTTTACAATTTTTCTTTCACCTTTTCTTTGTAAGTTTTTTTTTTTGATTTATATTTGTTACTTTTCTACATTTTACTATTTGAATTCAACAAGTAATTGATCAATTAGTTTGTTAACTATGTCGTCTGAAAACAAAATTATAACTAAAATAAGAAACTTCTTCAAGCGTCATCGTTCTAACAAGAAGGAATCCCAATCTTCGAAGTTGGAAAAACTGAAAATTGAACCAATTGCTGCAGTTGGGCCAGTGCAGCCAGTTCATGGTCAAGGTTTGGATGTTCCCATCACGGAACTGAAAGACAGTAAAAACCAACTTGGAAAGAAATGGAATGCTACTACCTATCCCATCGAACAAGCAGAACAATTGGAAGGAGAGTTATCTGAAGCAACTACTCCTAAGGAAATTAAATCGGGAAATAAGTTTGAAGCAATAGCTGAAAATTCCACTGGTCGCATAATTGCTACCCCTCCAAAAATCAAACTTCAGTCAATAGGAAAGAAACCACCACCTGTTGATATGGAAGAACCATTAGTAGAAGCCACCCTGGAAACTTTTCAGTCAAAGGATTTACAACCTGAAGAAGGAATTGGAGAATTGAACCCATCATTGAAGGATAAAGATTTAGCAAATAATCCTGTTGATGGCGCTACCAAACAGAATACCGCAAAAGAAAAAGTTGCAGAATTTGGTGGTGGAACTACAGTAGTCGCTGCTGGTGCTACTTTATTGACTAAAGGAAACGTAAAGAACAAAGATTCTGGACTTGATATACCAATTTCAGAAAGTATAAGTCCAATTGTCACCACTAATCGTTTACAACCAGAATCAAGTACTGGAGCTCAAGAATATGCCTCTTCTTCAAAATATGACAGTTTGGTGAATCTTGGAGCACAAAGTAAAACAAGTGATTCGGTTCGTGGTGGTGATGAAGAAGGAGCAAACATTGAAAATCAAATTCAATCATCACAATTGGCTAGAAAACAATTAAGTGAAGATCCAGCAAATGCTTCAATTTTAACTATGCATAATCAACCTATTGATACTCCAAAACTTGAAGATATTGGAGATGAATCTACTCCAGGTGGAGTAACACCACGGTCTGAACAAGAAATTAATGATGACACAAAGACTGCTGCCACTGGTGGTGTTTTAGCAACTGCAGCTGGCTTGTTTGGATTGAAAATGTATAGCCATAACCAGAAGGATAAAGCAAAGGGAGAATCTAAGGATATTGAAGCTAGTAAACTGGCTGATAAAGAACTAGGCAAACTTGGCAACAAAAAGGTAGATATTCTTAACTTAGATAAAAAGGCAGATACACGTAAATTTGAAGATATTGATGATGATGAATTAATTCATTTCAAGGAAGTATCACCTGAAATTGCTATTCTGACACCTTCTCCTGATAAGTATGGTTTTGAAGCTAAGAATATTGATGATGATGCAAATAAAACGTTGGATCCTAAAGCTAAAACTTCTCCTTCTCTTGAAAACAAAGGATTCTTGGGTGCTCTTGGTCTTGCTGGCACTGGGTATTCTGTTGGTAAATCCAAACCCAGAAAGTTTACCAATGACAATAAAGATATTTCCACCTCTAATCCTGAACTTTATGATGAAATTGACAATGACAAGGATGTTGAATTTGCTGCAAAATCTGAAATTAAAAAAAACATTCAAACTGGAAAAGATGAATTAATCAATAAGGATATGGATACAAGTGGACTTGATTCTAAAATACAACCGGAAACTGATGCTGAAAATAAAATAAAGGATCAAAGGGGTTCAATGTCTAGGGAGAATTCAAAGAAAGGTCTTTTGGCTTCAATTCCAGGAATTTCACTATTGGTAAAGAAGAAGGAAGAACATGAACCTGAAGATATTAATCGTGAGGTGCAAATTCCTCAACCGGATTTCAACTTGGGTGGTGCCTCATTAGAGAAGGATATTGAATCGAAGCAGATTGGGAAAGATGCATCTGTTGGTAAGATTATAGTAGATAAAGAGATCTCAATTTCCAAAGATATTGTTGAGCCTGACCCAATAACTTCTGAAAATATTATTGAATCCAAAGAAATCATTGAACCTACTTCAATCAAAGAAATTCCATTAGTTCCTGATGTTGGAAAAGAAGGTAAACTTTCAGCAGGTATTCAAGATCCTTCCACTAGTGGTGTTGGGAAAAAGAATAAGACTCAAGATGCTGCTATATCTGGTGTCGACAAACAAGAACAAAGTAAAGCTCATACTGGTAAACCTGATATTGCGGTTGCTGCTGCTACTGCGGCACTTGCTTCTGTTGGAGCTATTAGTCCCAAATTGAAAGGTCAAGAACTCAAGGAAAGTTCTGATACTGCTGAAATGCGTAGTGACATTAAGAAAGAAGCATCAAATGAAGATTCGAAAAGGGGTATTTTAGGAGGTGGATTATTCCGAAGATTTAGTTCTAAAGAGTTCAAGAAAACAAAGAATGAACCAGTTGAAGATAAGGATATAGCTACCGTTCCCTCTATCAAAATCGAAGATTCAGAGAAACTTGGTGTTGGTATTAATGAGGATTTTTCAAAGGGTACTAGCAAACAAGCTAAATTTGAAGCAAAGGATTTAGATCATGGTGTTATAAAGAATATTGATGCTTCTACATTGGGCATGGAATCTTCAAATATCAATAAATCCGTGTTGGATAAAAGTAAAGCTGATGTGAAAGATAAACCAGACAAGAAAACGAAGCAAGATCTTGGAATGGCTGCAACAGCTGTATCTGTGGCTATTGGTGGTGCTTCTGATCGTACTGAACTGAAAGGAAACCCAAGTGACATATCATATAAGGAAGCTGAGAACGTGGATACAACATTATCTGAATCGAAAAAAAGTATTTTACCTAATATTTTCCGTAAGAATAGTAAGGATAAAGTAAAATCTGATATTCCACTGATTCCCGATATTCAAGGTGAACAAATTGATGATGTCAAACCTGATTTGAAACTTGATAAAGAACACCTTAATGGCAAGGAAGTTGATTTTGATGCTGAAACTAAATTAAAACAATTGGAAATGGTGTTTGATCATACACCTGAATATGGGAAGGAAGGAGAAGACCTTCAAGAGAAGGCATCACCTATTAGAAAGATATCTCCCATTAGGAAATTATCACCTTCACATCATAAGCAAACATTATCTGGAGAAGAGTCTGAAATTGTTCCTGGAGTAGAGAAGTTTGACTTGAAAAATAGAGGCCGTGAACAAGGTGGAGCAGATAAGTTACTGGAACTTTCTGGATCTATAAAGGATAATGAAACTGGTTCTAATAAAGTCAAAGATACTTTGGCTGGCGGTGCTGCCGCTGTTGCTGGTCTCACATTTACTGGTAAGAAACTTGAAGATCATGCCAATGCAAAACCTGGTTCAAATTTTGAAGATCAAGTTGATAAATCTGTTTCTGTTGAACCACCTACTGATATTTATAATTCAAAGGAAATCAAGCCCGTTTTGGAAAAACATGAAAAGAAAGGATTTCTCAGTTCTTTTGGCTCAATACGTGGATCAAAGGGTGGTACAAACGTCGAAGCTAACAACCCCCCTAATTTGAATTTGCAAGAAAAGAGTCCTGGAATTTTTTCTGATAAGGAAGTATCCAAGCCTGTTGTACCTGATGCTAACTCTAAACCTCTCGAGTCAGGATTCCAAGGAAATGCTCGGGATACCAAACTCGGTACAAACTCTGAAGTTAAAGACATTGATACTACTTTTGGTCCATCACTTGGAAAAGAAGGACCATCAGAAAAGGAAATTGTAGGTGCCCTTGTTGCAGGTGCAACTGGTGCTGGTGCTGGAATTGCTGCAAAATCCGAGCTGGAAAAACCGAAAGTTGATTTAATCAAAGAAAATCATAAACTATCTACCAATGACATGCATAAGTCTGATATTTCTAAACCTGTTCTTGATAGAATTGAATCTCCTGTCTCTTTAAAGAACCAAGAGTTTTATGAAACATCTATTGGTGTTGATTCTATGGGAGCAACTCTTTCCAAATCAAAAGATATAAACACTGATAAAGAGTTTAATGTTGATGCAGATAAGGCTAAGATCTATTCTGATTCTGAAAGCCCATCCAAAGAGAAACATGGTAAAAAAGGATTTTTCAGTTCATTTGGTAGTTTACGTGGTAACAAGCATGATGATATTGCTAAAAAACCAGCACTGAGTAAAGATGATAGTGTCATTTCTGATGTAGCTATTGCTGCTGGTGCTACGGCAGTTGCCGCAGGAGGAATTGCAGCAAAGTCACATTTTGGTAAGGATAAGTCAAATGATACAGAAGGACACAGTGGTAAGATTGATCAAAATTTGACTCAAGATATCGATGAATCTGTTAGTAAAGATAAAAAAGTACATTCATCGGGTGACTTTATAAAACAACCCAGTCCATCCGAAGAGAAGCATGGTGTCAAGAGGGGATTCTTTGGAACATTTGGAACATTGCGTGGTGGTACATCAAAGAGAAGAAACTCTTCGCATGAGAATGAAACAGATCATACGTGGGCAGGTGATGACAAACCAAGTAAACAATCGATGGGTATATCTAGTTCTTTGAATGATGCAGGAGTATTAAAGACTTCAGGAACCACGGGTCCAGGACACAAGAAAACTGTCTCGGGAAGTTCATTTAATATAACTCCTATTGATTCTAGTATTGAAATACCCGATGAAAGTAAAGCGAGAATTTTGGCAGAGTCTGAAAATCAACCTATTCTTCCAGGGTCAGTATTGAATAAAGAACACACCAAGGAAGAATCCAGAATAATAAGTGATAACTCTGAAGCTGCAACTGATCGTATGAAACAGACTAATTTACACGTTAAAGAAATGTCAGCTGGTTTAGCAGCTGAAGGAGTAGGACTTGGTTCAGCTATGTTAGAACATAAGAAATCTGTTACTGAAACAGGTACAGATCATGATAAAGATTTGCAACCAACTAATATCCAAGAAAACGTTGTTATTGATGTGATTGGAAGTGATGACAAAAAAGCAGCAATAAGTGATGCCAAGAAAGTAGCTAAAGCATTGGAAGAAAAGGGACAATTGAATGCTGGAAAGGTTGTAGTCAATACTGAATCTAAGAAGCTTTATACTCCTGATATTGAAGAATCTGGTGGTAATCGTGATTTACAAGAATCCTTACCATTAGATAAACCCCGGTCTGATATTGCTGCTGCTACTGCTGCTGTTGCAGGTTTAGGTTTTGGAGGGATCGATTTAGAGAACCTGTCAAAGAGACAATCTAATATTACTGAAGATGATACTATTTTTGTAGCTATTAAAGGTATACCTCAAGATGATGTTGCTGATCTTCTTGCTCAAAAGGTTGTTTCTAGGGTAAAGTCTACTCAACCTGGAAAATACTCTCGAGTTAAACAAATTCATTTTGATGCTGTTACTGGTATTGCCTTGGATGAAGCTGGCAGAGTTATTGCCAAGTATCCTGAATTGGCAATCTCTCAAGGTGGCTCGAATGTACATGATTCTCTTGGAAGTAGTACTAAGGAGCCTTTACTGGTAGCAGGGAGTGCGCTAGGGAAATCTTCGTCTGATCCAGAGTTTAACAAAGTCAGTGGTACTACAGGTTCTATTTCGAAGGGTCTTCAACTGATGGGAGATTCTGCTGAGGAAGATAAATCTTCCAGCAAGAGCAGTTTAGAACAAACAACCAAACGATCGGAATACTTTAATCAGGAACTTAATTATACCACTGATTCATTAGAAGGAACTGGTACTCCTGATGCAGAAGTTCCACGAGGTTATTCCAAGAAGGAAGAAAAAGGTTTGAAACTTAAGGAGAATCCAACTATTGCAAGTGCAGCGGTGATGAAAGCAAATTCTCAACTGGCTAGTTATTCTATGCCTGGAGCTTGGGATGATGAGTAAATCGAATTTATTTAGTTTTTATTATTATTATTATTATTATTATTATAATTTACAGTTAACGATGTGATGTTTTTTAGTATAAGTAAATATATATCCATATTATTAAAATACCAAATAGAGTTTGTAGAAATATATAAGCAAAAAAATTACAACGTTAGTGATAAACTCGTTTATCCAATTCCCTTAATACATTAACCACTGATTGAACTTCGACTTGCATGCCTCTTGTGGTCAATTTTCCCACCAATGTGCCAAAATCAACAGAACTAAATTGTTTATGACGCGATAATGTTTTATATGCATCACCAACCGGGATAAATATTCCTGGTTGTTCTGATTTATTACTAGTAGTTGGAGTAACTGGTTGTGATTGGGCAACTTCTGCAGCAGCTGCATTTGCAGCAGCTAATAATGGTTGTATTGGAGTAGATGGATTAGTTAGAGAAGTTACCAGAATTGATCTGGCAGGTTGTGAACTGTTGTTAGTCCGACTGGCAATGGTTGTACAGAATAAAGTTGACATTGGATCCGTTTGACATTGACGACAAGTACCTGGGTTCCCGGTACATCCAGAATCAGTTTCTAATTCATATGATGTGGAAGTGGATGATGCTACTTGTACCGAAGTTGAACCATTTGTCGCTGATTTCAAATTTGTCATTTCTCGTAATTCAACAGAAGGACCAGGATGCATTACCGGTAATGCTGATTTTCTGATATTGTTGGATAATTGAAGTGGTGGCAAGGTTTCTACTGGAGCTTCAGTTGATTGCTGTTTGAGGGATTTGGATAATCTGGCAGCTTCTTCGGCAGCTTCACGACATACACAAGGGGTATCATCAGAGCAGAATCCACAATTCTCAACAGGAGAATTCTCATCAAATGAAGGTTTTGTATCAGAAGTCAGTTGATGGAGGTCAGTTGATGTTGTAGGAGTTGTGGTCTTTGCTTTTTTAAATTCGGGTATTCTCTTGGTATTCTTTATCTTGGAAAATTGAGAAGTAAAGTCTATTTCACGTATTTCTGAGGTAGTTGCCTTTCTCTTTCTTGTCAAGGAAACAGCAGGCATTGGTTGGAATCCACTCATTTGTTCTTCTAATATTTTCTCAAGATCTTGTTTTGGTTTTACAGTAACAGGTGGTTTTAATCCTATTGATTCACATAAACAATCATCTTTAAGACATATACCACAATCAAAATCAGAATTTGAAGCAGTATTGGGAGTTTCCGACGACTTTTGAGTATTGTTGTGTTTGGGTAACAATGCGTTAATACTATTGACAGGGGGTATATAAGATGAAGATGTAGGTGGTGAATCTGCTGAAGGAGCAGGAGATATTTGTTGTACTGAATAGTTGGAACTTGCTGGTGATAAATTATTAGGTGATGCATGATTACTAACATCTCCAGGTCTAATATTTATACTTGGAACTCTAGATTGTATTTGTTGTTGTGATGGTTGTTGTTGTTGCTGTTGTTGTTTACCTCTTATTTGACCAACTTCTTTCTTAAGTTGTTCTAAAGATTTCATTAAAAATTGATTTTCAACTTTTAATTTATTTATAGTATTAATCATGGTCATTTCCTTTAAATCTTTTTCCTTTTCAACTTCCATTAATTTCTGTTCCAATTCTTGTACTCTTGTAGCTCTTCTTTCTCTAAAAGCTCTTTGAGCAGCACGATTTTGCGCTTTCCTTTTAGAAGCAGGTGTATCCACACTAGGTTTTCTTCCAGGTTTAGGACGGGGCGGGAGTACCCATTCTTTAGAAGTTATGATTTGAGTTATTCCCTTTGGTGCTAATGTTGATGAGTTAGGTGATGCATGATTTGGAGGTGAGGGAGCATTATTTTGAGGACTTACAGCTATTTGATAAGGTGAAGAACCCGATGATTGAGGTGATATAGCTGATTTCATCGTCATGGGAGTTGGTATTTGTTGTTGTATTTGTTGTCTTGGAGCTATAGTTGGACCTTTTGACTTCATGTTTTTTATTTTTTATTTTTGAGACGGTAAAAAAAAATTTCTTTTGTTTTTACTTAAAGATGTTAACTAGTTAAAACCTAGGGTTATGGGTCAGTTTCAATTAGATAGTGTTAAATGTTCAAAAAGAAGACTTGAATGGGAATTAGTCTTTTAAATAAAAGGTTAAATTGTCGTATAAGAAATGAGCAAATTTCAATTTCTGATAAAAACGGCGAATTTGAAAAAGGGAGAGAAAAGGAAGAAAAGATGAAAAAGATAAAATTGTTTTTGTGTAATATATTTTATTTTTCAAGTAGGAAACAATTGGTTATAATATTGATCCATGATTGGCTAAAAAAAAACACAGTTCCATTTATATCTTCACTAATTGTGGTCTAATTAAGTAAACGACCTAGTATTGATGTCTATCATAGTGAAACATACAAATCGATTCAAGAATAGCTTTATATAGAAAATATATTGTCAAGTACTGAATCAATTAAATGTTTATTGGTTCCGTGCCTTAACTTACCGCAGTTTTGTTTGAATGGAACAAATTGGTTTTTCCGACTTCGGATCAGATAAGATTTTATAGTTTTTATAGTTTTTATAGTTTTTCTTGGTATCGCCCCTCCATTATGTAGTATTTGAAACAAGGCGGGAGCTGTTTCCATTATATTCACCTCGTATGCGTTTAAATGTAAATTATGACATTCTCAGATTTATTGGTTGGATTTAAATAGCGGAGTTCAACGGAATTTACCTACTATTTACTAATTATATAGTAGTACTAAACTACACATTGAAAGTTAACTATATAGTTTATAGTTTGTCATTCATATGGTTTGTCATGCATATGGTTTGTTCCTGTTGGTTACATCGCCTCCAGTATTTTATACGATTAAATTAGTACCATATTTGAACTCTCTCAAATTGCCAGTTCTGCATACTCTTATCGTATAGAAAAGCCAAGGTTTTGTCATACACGCGTTTTGGCACACGCTGTCTTGATGTCTTACTACATGCTGTGTTTGCTGTCTTACTACACGCTGTCTTGTAACACACCGTTTACACTCATTTCTCTTTCCTCTTTATATACAAGTAGCTAAATTAAAACTCTCTCTACATTATTTTTTGGTTTCTCCCTTTGCTCTTTCAGCTTGAGCTTTAGCAATATCTTCAGGAGTTGGCGCACCTTCAGTAATCAACTTATTTAAAGTAACTTTACCAAATTCATCCTTTAATTTTTGTTCTTCTTCCAAAAATTTAGCAGCATTTTCTCTTAAATATTTTTGGAAATGTTCATATTGTAATTGACCATGCTCTCTAATAATATCTAATGGCATTTTTGGTTCTTTAGTTAATGCAGTTGGCATTCCCATTAATTTAGCAAGGAAATTACCTGCATTTGGTAAATTAGATTGTTTATGATCTTTACTCCATTGTTCTCTTAATTTACGTTCACGTTCACCAAATTCTTCCACAATCTTAGATTTATCAGTATAAGTATTTAAAATTGGTCTAACATCCTTACTTTGGGTTGCTAAATATTCCAAGAATGGAATTAAAGAAATTAAATAGTCATCAGCTTTACCATCCCATTTTTTAACCACAATTCCATTTTCAGGTTGAAGAGAAACTGCATCTTCATCAACATCAATAATAACAGTTTTACTTAAATCACGATTCAATAAGGATAAATCTTTAATTAATTTCCCATCCTTATATCTACAAGCTTCTCTGAATAAAGCATATGAGATATAAGCATGATAAGGATCTAATTTACCAACAGTTTTTTCACTAAACATTTGTGGATTTGAAGAAAATACAACAATTTCATAATACTGAGATAAATAAGCCAAGAAATAATCCAAACCTGGTCTTTTAGCAGTTCTCCATCCATGTTGAGTATCCCAACTAGAATGAACTAATAAATCATCTAAAGTTAAAACTAAAGTTAATGGACGACGATAAGCTTCAGGAGGAGGTGGAGGTAATAAATTTTCAAATGCTGGTTCTGAGAAAAATGTAAATAATGACCCTAATCTTTTAGATAAACGTTCATACAATAAATTTGGAGTATAACCATTTTCAATATCTTTAGCATCCATTTCTTCTTGTTCCTTTTCAGAATCCCAATTTCTACTTAAATATCCCAATCCAATAGTACCACCAATGAAAGTAGACAAGTAAAATAAGTTGGCGTATCTTTCACGTTTTCTATCTTTAGAAGATTGTGGTCTCTTTCTCTTTCTGGTTCTTGTTTTGGTTTCTTCAGTTGATTTTCCTTCCCCTTCAATACCACCTTGAGCTTCAGCCTTTGCTTCCTCGGGGTCTTCAAATCCAGCACGAGCTAAAAGGTCTTCAGTCAAGATAGATTGAGTAGGTGGTTGTTCATCTTTCTTTTTAGATTCAGTGGATTTAGATGAGTAGAAGGCAATACTATTCTTCATCAATAAAGTTGATCTAGGAGAAGCAGCAACAGTACGAACCGCAAGGGAACGAGCAACTGTACTAACAAGTATCTTACTCAAGTACATAGATTGATTTCTTAACATCTTCTATATGAGTTTGCAACTTAGTTGATCTTGAAATTGAAGTTCGCTAAAAAAATTTTCAGATTGTGGTCGAAGGAGATGTTCTGGTGCGGTTTTTTTTTGTAGTTTTTTTTTCCATTTGCGTTGTGACTGTTACCAGGTAGAGAATCAGGGAAGAACAACTAAGGACTATCAATTGAACATAATATGTATAGACAAGTAGTAAATTCGAGGGGTGTAATAGGTATATTTAGAGTAAACAATATTCGTTGCTATTCTCATAATAACAAGTCCACCCTTAAAAGTTTATTAGCAGGAATCAATCTATTTACAAAAATAGAACTGCAAGAACTTAGAGAGCAATATGGACAAACAGCCAAGAAAGAATGTTTAACAGACCAATTAATGTCAGCTATTGCTACTAAAAAAGAACCACTTTTCTTACTTTCACTTTTCCATTATGAATGTCAAAAAATTGGGATAACACCAGAAAATCCTGAATTAAGAAAAATCCTGAAATTAAAATTTGCATTCAATTATATATTTAAATTAAGTCCCATACATAGAACATTTTGGGAAGTATGTCGAACATATGATGTATCTCATGTACGACATACCTTATATTTTGATATACATAATTTAGGAATCTTAGATCCAAGTAATTTCCCTCGAGAGTTATATAATGAATTACAAACTGGTATTTATAAAGGTTTGAATTTTCGTAATGTTCAATTGTCAGTTAATGTTCATCCGAAATGGGTTGAAAAGGAGAAAATTTGATATTAAAATAGACTATGTAGAAACGAGATAAAACATGTTACATATTAATTTTATGGTTTTGGAATTTTTAAAGATTTTGAAATCTCACCACATCCATGAATGAAAAATCCAAGACAAATCCAATGGAACTCAAACGCAGTATTTTGAAACACTGTACCCCAAGGTAAATCCTGATGAATCCAATCCTTCTTAACTAAAAACGCCATAACAAATACCCAAAATAAATTGGTTGGAATAGGTAATCCTTCAAAATATTGTGATTTCCCAGTATGATCCTTGGGGATATTATTTGTAGAAATATTGAATCTTGCTAATCTAGTTAATCCACATAAAACCCAATAAGCCAAGAATAATACATCAACTGTAGTTTGCAACCCAATTGAAAATGCAATTGTAGCTGGACCAACACCAAATGAAATTAAATCAGCAAGGGAATCTAATTCCTGACCCATTAATGAGGATTTATTTCTTAATCTTGCTACTCTCCCATCAAAAAAATCAAAAAATAATCCTAATAATATAAAGAAATGAGCACGTTGAACATAATTGCTAGAACCAGTTAATGCATATCTTAAACAAGAAATTATAGCATAAAAACCTGAAAATCCATTTAATAATGTAATAAAATCAGCCATATGTAAATTTCTTATAAGTGAGAAATGTCTGTCATCGTCAATGAATTGAATATATTCTTTAGTATCTGGCTTAGGTATATCATCCTTTAACGAGAATAGAGAAGAAGATCTTCGTAATGGGGCAGCTGTATTCATATGAATTTCTGAATCGTCAACTTCTGAGTCTGAAGCAATTGCAGAATCAAATTTCTGGAATCCACTTGTACTTCCTGTCATTTAGAATTAAGAGTGTAAGGTAAAATCTGGGGGGGAGGACTATGTGTGTGATATTGGAATTGAATACTAGCAATTGTTGATCAATCTTGTATATGTGTGATATATTAGTTTAGTTTGTCAATTGTCTGATACAACTTCTTATAAAGGGCGAATACTCTTGGATCAAGCTATTTTAAGTAAACTTGCTTCGTGCGCAGCAAACCTGTATTGCTGAAAACTGACATCAAAAAAGGACCCAAAAAAAAGGGAAAATTTTTCCCTGTGATAATTTTAACCCACCAAAAAACAAGTAGTCGTAGTCAAAAGGGAGAGATGTTCTATTTACTATTCGATTATTTAAATAGGCGCCCAGTGACTCTTTCAATATGTAACTCTCTTTTAAAAACATTTAATATATCAAACAAACAGTAAAATATTTCAAATGACCTTTGGTAATGGCTAATACTTAGTTCTACTACTTAGTTTAACTACGTAGTTTAACTACTTCTACTACTTCTAATACTGATGTATGGATGTTTTACTATATGCAGTAATAATATTTACATTTTCTGAAACAAAAAAATTACATTTTGTCAACCATAACATTCTCTGAATTAAAAAAGATTGCCTTCCTTAACACGCGTATTCAAAGCTTTTACAAACATGGTTGTTGCTGAATCCCGTACTGAGCTATTACAATGGTTAAACTCTACTTTGGATTTAAACTATACTAAAGTTGAACAATGTGGTACTGGGGCTGCGTTTTGTCAATTATTAGATTCAATAGTTGGAGGTATCCCCATATCAAAAGTTAAATTTAATGGTACTTCAGAATATGATTATCGTCATAATTGGAAAATCTTACAACTGGGATTTACAAGAAATAAAATAACTAAAAATATAGATGTAGAAAAATTAATTAAATGTCGTTTACAGGATAATTTAGAATTATTACAATGGTTTAGACGATATTGGTTAGAGAATAAGGATTATAATGATACTAGTTATGATGCAAGTGCTAAAAGAAGAGTTAGTACTGCTACAAGTGCTACAAGTACTACAAGTGCTACAAGTGCTACAAGTGCTAGTGGTGGAAGTGGTGGAAGTGGTGGAAATAGTGTTAGTAGTGCTAAAAAGCCTACAAAGCCATTTATTTCGTCTCCACATGCACCTCCTCCACCATCTTCAACAACACAACGAAGAGTATCATCAACATCGTCAATTGGCACTGGTTCATACAGATCTGACAAAGCTACTCGCTCTGTTACTCCTACAAACCCAGCTCCACCAAGTGGTGCAGCATTAAGATCTAAGGTGAATCAGTTAACTAAAGAACTAGAAGAATCATTTCAAGAAATTGAACAATTAAAAAATGAAATTCAAGATAGTAAAATTTCAACAGAGAGTTTACAAATTGAACGAAATTTTTATTTTAATAAACTTCAAGATATTGAAATGATTGTTCAACATATTCTTGATGCAAAAGAACATGGAAAACTGTATGAATTTGCTGATTTAGATATTTTTAAATTATCTCATAAAATTCAAACAATTTTATATGCTACGGAAGATGGATTTGGTGAAACCAATCCTCAAGCACCTGCACCAATGGATAATGTATTATCTGAACCACAAATAACTATGAAACATGATGATGTATTCAGTGATTATGGTAAAGATTATATTACTACAACAGCAATTTCAAGGGAAGATAATGGATCTTCCCAACATATTCTACATAGATCAATTGATATGCTGGACAATGAATCATTTTAGAAAAAAATGGAGAACTATATAGGATGTATATAGGTGTCGTATAATTAAACCTCAATTACAACGCGACAATGTCGCGAGTCGTGTTCAAAACTTCTATTTTATATTTTTTTATTTCTTTTTTTGTGTCCAATCAATAAAGATGTTCTTGTGGCTTTGCTTTTTTTCTTTAACAACAAAGTTGTAATGACCAAGCAAAAAGATTATGACGCTTTAGACTTCATTAGATGTTGTTAGTGAAGTGACAAGTTTATAGAGATCTAGCATATCTCAAGGAAAGTAGTTTAAATTACGTTCATCATCATCATCATCATCATCATACCAAATCACCCTGTTTAATGTTATTCTTATTGTAAGAAATCAACTATAATAGGCATTTTTCAAACAGAGGCGTATTCTTTTTTTTGTTTATATAACATTTTGTTCCAATGAAGCGTACACCCCACTTTACGCGAATATGATCTACAAGATGGTACAAGTTATCCTATTTTATATACCACGCAAGAAGTTTACATCGTAACAACAGCTCAATAGATACCTCTATATAGAGTCCAATACAACTTTGTTGAGTCATTCATTGCTACTCTGTGTAGTTACCAACAAAGACAAACCAATGTGCAGGACAATATACAAGAAAAGAACTTAATGCACCAATTCAACCGATCGTAACCCATCAATTTCTTTACGTAAACCTTGGGGCAAACTGTAACTTTCCACATTACATAAGCCCATTTACATTTCTAGAACACATGACAAAGCTAAGAAAATATTTACATTCCATCGTCTCCACCCTTACTCCGAAAAAAGCAACTTAGAAAAAAGTTTTTGGCATTTCCGTCCCATCAAATTTTTTTTTTAATCTGGAACTAAAAAAAAAAAAA
>KI547134.1:95817-140070 GCA_000497715.1 Spathaspora arborariae UFMG-19.1A
ATTTTGCAAAAATAAAACATACACAACAAAAATAAAAAAAATGAAAATGAAGTAAAAAAAAATTGTTCTCCATATTCTCTCTAGTTAACTACTTTTATTCTACCCTACTACAAACATCTTTCAACATAAAGACTCGTCTGCTTTGCTCGTTACCAACAATAAGAAGTTCTTATTCAACGTCATTTTCTCAAACAAAGTTTCTTCATTAACTAAGAAGATTTTTCATTTTTCATTCAAAAAAAAAGTGTGGTTTTGAACGAAGTCTGTTCCCAAGAATTACCGTTTTTTAAAAGAAATATAGAACTTTTCAATTTGCTGACTTTTTTTTCTAGTTCTCCCTTCGTTTCATGGATATCTAAAAAACGAACAAATATAACTCATATAGATATTGGGCCAAACTAGTTAACCTATATTCTAATTATAATTCAACCAGCATTACCTTTCAACAACACAATTTTTTTCAAATATGACTGCTAGCACCCAATATAATTACAATAGAAGAAATTCAACAACTACCACTTCTCCATATACTATCCCAACCAAGCACCAACAAGTTCATGTACAACACATGCCATCTTCGTATCAAAGCCACCATCATAGTCATAGTAATAACTACCAACAACACCATCAACAGCACCACCACCACTCACACCAACACAACCACCACAACCACCACAACCACCACAACCACCACAACCACCACAACCACCACAACCAACAACACAACCATCAACAACAAATTGGTCAGCATACGGCTCAGTTATCTTCGTCAGTACCGACATTATCGCGGGAATTTGTTGTTCGTCGAATCAGTGAAGGAGAAACAGGAAGATTAAAAGAAGAATTAAGATGTGAAGCTTGTGGTAAAGGATATAAACATATTTCATCTTTAGCCAAACATCTTTGGGAACATACTCCAGAATGGAACGTTACTAAGAAATTATTAATTTCAAAACATCAACAAGTTCAATTATTAGAAGCAGCTAGTATATTGGTAGGCATGAATGAACCAGGAACTAACACCAATGTTCGTCCAAATGGTTTACATCAACGTCAACCTTCGTCTGATGATCCTAAATATTCTTCACCTTTTTCACCTCCATTTATGGCTAATGAAAATGGTTCAAACACACCCACTCCTCCTTTAAATGATCCTACACCGAAGTTTAAGAATGGGTTTCAAACTGAAGAAATATATCGTGGTGTTCCAAACGAATCAAGCTTGAAGTTTGATAGATCACTTTCTGTATCACAATATCCTCCTTCAACTAATAATCATCATAGAAGAGAACCTTCATCTCCACATTTAAATGGGGGATATTTAACTATGGCAAATGAGAAAGAAGACAGTGCTAATGAGCATGATATTAAACGAGAACAGGAACGTGAACATGAACAGGAACATGGCTTAAAATCTCCAAGTTTGTCATCTTCTTTTGTCAATGGCTCAGAGTTACAATCACCACCTGTTAAAACGAAATTTGCTAAAATACAACATAATGAAGATGATGAGGAATATGATAACAAGAAGGATGAGTCGTTTGAAGAAGGTGTACTTGGAAAAATGGAAGATTAGTTGAACTAATGAAGCCTGTTTTGGATTTTCGTTTATCCTGTCATTTGTAAATATACCTATATTTCTATCAAACTATAAAAAATCACACAGTTTACAAGAGCAACAATTTAAAATATATAAAAAAAGACGTTTATAGTCCAAAAAAGGTTCAAGTTCTATATATATATAAAGGGATCTTTTAATAATTAACAATAATTAACTAACTATATAATATTGGCTCATGCACGACTCTTTTTCCTGTCTCTCTCAATATTCACATTAAAAGAAAAACTTTTCCAGTTTTTCACATTTTACATTTTACATTTTTCTTCTTTATTATCGAAATTCTTGTTGAATTTTAGATCTTGAATCATTGGAGTCTTGGAATGATCGAAATCTCGTTAGATTTTCACCTATAGGATCAAATATCTTCTCTATTTTAGACGAACCGTTTTGGTAAGTCGATTGAAGCAAGACTTAAAATCCGTGATTCTCTGATTGTTTGGAAATTCAATAGATAGAAGCTTCGTAGAGAAATAAATAAAGTGCATCATAGTACATTAGAGGTTAGAGGTCGTATATGTCCTCTTCTACCTTCTAGTGTCTCCAAGAACACATACATATTAAAAAACGATATCATATATTGCATTAAATCTCTATACATTTCTTTTATTTACAAGTAATTGGGAACTGCGTTCACCAAGGTTCTAACTAATGAGCTGAACGAGAAATATTTGAAATAGTAACAACATCCCATTCACAATAAGCTATTCAATCTCATCAACGCTACTACGCACTCTTCCCTTCCTCCCCTCTTATAATTTTACTTGATAATGGTTGCGTCTTAATAAGTTTCTCACGTAATTCAGATTGTTCTCGATGTTCAGCTTCATTTGCCAATTGTTTCTTGTTAAATTTATCTTCCATTCTTGCTCTATCCTTAATAGGACCTTGTCTTAAAGCTTCTCTTTCTAATTTATGGATATAGTTGATGTATACAAACGTGGCACCTGCAAAAACGCATGATAAACCAAATGTAACTTTTGATGCAGTGGACATATTGGTTGTTTAGTTAATTATTCGGGGTTTGCTGGGAATTGTTGGCTCTGAAAAAAAAAAGACCTTGTGAAAGTTTGATCTAAACTTTGATACTGAGAAATTGAAATTTTGTGCTGTAACGAGACATTTTATTTGCAACCAAGTTTCAAATGTGTAGTATTTGATCAGGGATAGATGCCCTAATTTTTGATTTTGAGTATGATTACAGGTTAAGAATTTTATTAAAGAAGATGATAATCCAATATGCTTCTCAAAAAAAGAAAGAAAATATTGTGTAACAGACTGGATAAACCAAATATACAAGTGGTGAATAGGATCTGAGAAATGCCCTCTCATCTTATGATAACCTTATTGAAAGAAAAGAAAAAAATGTTCCTTTGAATATCAGTATGCCTTTCTTTAACAATGTTCCACTTCTTGTTGCACTTCTTGTTGCACTTTCATCGATTTGTGATACAAATCTGTCATAAAGATAAAACCAGTTCAATGTCGCGAAATTGGATACAGCGTTTTCCGAATATCTTGCCGCACGGATATTCACAACAATTACACTCAAAATTTAGTATAAGCTACAACAAATACATTCAGTCAACTTGTACACTACATAGTGTACACTACATATACTATGAAAATAATAACTAGCCAGAATCAGTTGACCTGCCTACACAAGCATCACCTGTTATTTTAATTCATTTGACATTTACAAGGGGGGCTTTTTCTTGGACACAGAGAAAAAAACATCAGAAACTCAAGGGAAAAAAATGGCTTGTGGTTTGTCCGTTATTTCCACCTTCCAACTTGAAAGGCTCAACCTGACTTAATACAAAGGGAAAACAGTACCCACTTTGATCGATACAAACAGAGTCACAAATCTTGGACTCATACACTAATAGATTCATATCATCTTCAAGTTAATATGAGTTCTCAATTCAATATTCCTTCAACGGCGGCGGCAACTTTAGAACGTCAACAACCACAACAACAACAATTTCCCTCATCATCCTCAACGCCGACAGCAACAGTAATTAACAACGACAATATCATCAATACATCAGAAAATCATAACAATTCATTTCAAAATAAACCTCAAGTATCTAATCTAACCAAGAATTTAATGTCATCATCTGTATCCCAATCAGGATCTATAACATCAGATACAACTTCTATTCATCACATCCCTTCAAATCCTCCTAGTTATACAAATTCTTTTAATTCAAGAAATAAATTAATACCGAATAATGAATATGATCACCAGATTGAATCTTATAGAAATAATCCTAATAATTCCTTTCAACAGTATAGCCATACTAATCCTATCAATGATTCCCTGATTTATATTCCTTCATCTCATAATACACCTAATGTTGTCAGTACTTCATATTCTTCAAATCATTCATATTCTCAACCTGGTACTGGTTCATTTCCACAACAACAACAGCAGCAACAGCAGAGTCTTGGTACAAATACTGGTTTTGTCACTCAAAGGTTTACTTCGTCATATAAAGCTCCCAGTGGTATCATACCTAATGCGATTCCAACAACAAATGTATTTAAAGATCCAGCAGTAATCTCAGCATCATATGAATCATCATCATCTAGTTTCAGTCACCATTCGTCATTCACATTTCCTCATTATCAACCACAAATGTCAAGTGGAGCAATGCCACCTCAACCTCCTATGCAACCTAATTCATTACAACATAATAGTAGAGTGCCTATTAATATAATTCCTCCTAATTCTGCAGGAGCAAGTTCTACTTCCTTGCATAGCCAAGCTCAAGCTCAATCCCAATCTCAATCCCAATCTCAATCCCAACCTCATTCCCAACCTCATTCCCAACCTCATTCCCAACCAATACAACATCTTCAACCATTTACCGATACATACCCACAATCAATAGTTACTGACAGACTGCTTCCTGGTAGTGGAACTTCAACAATGACATCAACTCCAGTGAATTCTATAGCTATACCTCGACGTATTCAACATCAAGAAGAAGCTGAATCTATGGTACATTCCGCTTCATCTTTAAGTTCCCAAATAGCTCCACCACAACAGAAACAAGAACCTTATGTTCCTCCTGAGCCTGATCATTATATGACATATAGTGAATTCTTACAAAATTTAACAAATAAAGATCAAACTGACGTATCAGGAACTTCTGTGAATAATAGTGTGAATAATAGTGGGAATATTTATGAAGAGCATTTAAATATTGTCGATTACCCCGTTAATGATTTAATTGTCATGTTGTCTTGTTTATTATCCAAGATAATTGAAGCTAATGATAAATTACATCCCAATCATTTCGAAAACACGATAGCTATAAGACAACGATTAAAGGAAGAAAAAAGAGTAAAGAAATTACAAAGGGAGAAAAGACAAGTTGATCATGATGGAGACATTGACATTAATAGAAATGAAGAACATTCAAAAACTGGAGATAATCATGAAGAAGCAATGGATATTGAAAATGACAATAATGACGAGGACGAGGACGATGATGAAGATGAAATGAAGAATAAATATCTCGCAAACGTATTGGCATTCCATGGAACTAATGTGCCTGGTATTTCCTTACATGCGTATTTAGCTCGAGTTTTGAAATATTGTCCTGTAACTAATGAAGTGTTTTTATCTTTACTTGTTTATTTTGATAGAATAGCGAAAAAGGCAAATAATTTGAATCAAAGAAAGAAAAGTATGAATGGACATAAAGAAGAACAACAACCAACTCCCGAGGCAGAACAATTATTTGTCATGGATTCATATAATATACATAGATTGATTATTAGTGGGATCACAGTATCATCTAAATTCTTTCTGGATATCTTTTACAAGAATCTAAGGTATGCTAAAGTTGGAGGATTACCTTTGGAAGAATTAAATTATTTGGAATTACAATTCTTATTGTTGTTGGATTTCAAATTGATGATTTCTGTAGAAGATTTACAAAACTATGGTGATTTGTTATTAAGATTCTGGAAACGAGAACAAATTACTAATGAATTGGTTCATAATCCTGAAAGTAAGCAAGGTAATTAAAGCAAATGCATTAAATTATTCACGAATATATTTATAATTCTCTTTTTATTTTTTATTTATAATATATATATTTATTTTACATTTTTCAATTGGTTTAGTTCATATCTGGATGAAAAATATAGCCCATTATTTGGGAACACTCTGGATAAATAATAAATAATAAATAATAAATTGCAGTGTTCTCTTTTTTTGGAAAGAAAGCCTGAACTCTGCTAGCCTATGAATTTACCTAAAATAGTATACAGTATTTAAAGAACAATACTTTTCATTGAAAACGAGGCTTAAATTTTTTACTCCCCTTCATTATAAAACTTTCCTAAAACGGTTATTCAAGTTTGACATTAAATGAACTTTCAAACTTTATATAAAACAGTGCTCCTAGAAGAACAGTCTTTGGCATAATTGCTGTAATATTATAGGATAGGGAATGATTATGACATCCAAAGGGTTGCGAAAATTACAATTTTCTCAACTGATATTTGGGTGGTATATTTGTGTGAAAAGCTTTCACATGGTACAACTTGTAACTATAGATATGAACTATTGAATATCTCCCGCAACTAAGCCTTGGTTTACTTCGCTCCAATTTTTGCATTGTCAATGGAATTGTATTTTTTTAACCACCCTTAATTTCCAATATTGGATCAGTATTTATAAGAACTATTAAATGCGCTCGATATTTAATTCCTATAAAAGTATAGAATATCTATTACATCTAGAAAAGAACCAATTCTAAATGTCTTTTGGAATTCAAAACATCTCATCATGGTATCCCACAAGTATACCAACAGCAACTAGTATCACAACAATTAACCCCACAAATACCGCGGGACTCTATGAAACCTTGTACGAGGTAATCCTTCAAGCTGCAACTGAAACCGACATGTTAAAGTTGTATTATCTTTCAAGACAATTTCGTGGTGTTGCTGCTTCAATGACTATTATTAATGGTCAGAATTACCTTGCAACAGCTACTGCCACACAAGATTTTCCCCAAATTACTGAGGAGATGTTCAATGCAACCTTGAATTTACAGTCATTACATTGGGAATCAAATATTTATCATACTAACTTGTCTGTTCCTGGTAATGGCATATTTGCTATTCTATTCTTGTTCTTATTGATATTCTTTGGTATATTATCTTGGGTATCTCGGTATAGATACTTTGGAATATGTATGACATGTGCATCGACATTGGAATTCGTGGGCTATCTTGTTAGAGTCTTGGCCCACTTTAACTGGTCAAATGATAATTTATTCCTTTGTCAAATCATTACCCTCACAGTTGCTCCTACTTTCATTATGGCTGCCATATATTTCCTACTAGCTCAATTTATTGTACTACATGGAAGACAATATTCCATACTTAGACCATTGTGGTTTTCTTATATATTCCTATTTGGAGATTTAATTAGTTTATTGATTCAAGGAGGTGGTGGTGCATATGCCGCAATAGCTCTACGGAAATTGTCAACCACCAAACCAGGAACATGGATGATGGTTGGTGGTATAGCATTTCAAGTTCTTTATATGACCTTGTTCTTAGTATTGTACATTGACTTTATCAATCGTCTATACTTTAAAGCTAGTCCGACAATTAAATTCTCATTCAGGAAAACTCTTCAACTATTGTTCAACACTTCAAAAGGACAACCGCTAAGAAAAGATTTGGAGCCTTGTTACAACTTTCAACTTGCTTTTATAAGACAGCGATCATTTTTTAATTACATACCATTAGTTGTTCTAGCTTCGCTGATATTCATTTACGTGCGTTGTATATATAGAATGATTGAATTATCACAAGGTTGGGATGGATATTTGATCACTCACGAGACGTACATAATGACATTAGATGCAATGATGGTATTTTTTGCTTGTGTGATTTATGTTCCTTTCCATCCTTGGCTTGTATTTGGTAAAGATACTTCAATTCTGCTTGTTCTGGAGGGTCTTTGTGAGCCAACATTTAATCTTGATGATCATATCAGGAAAATTGATAAGGAAAGAGAAAACTGGGAACCAGAGAAATCATTAAGTACTTTGGGAACGGATTGGAAAGATTCATCGAGTGAATCTTTCCATTTTTGAAGTATAGATGGATAACAGAAACAATAAGTATATATTAAAACATATTTAATAGTAATCTCTATTATATATATTTAACGAAACAATATCAACAAGAAGAAATAAATTTATATGCAAAATATCTAAATAATTAGCGTCTAGCTCTGGGGATCCAAGCAGGAGCATCCTTAACACAATAGCTATCGGCACAACCACAAGGTTTGATCTTTGTTACATCAGTTGTTTGTTTATCTTGAACGATAAGACATGGGTGGTATGAAGGTACATAAACTGATCTAACTGTTTTTTTTGGAGGAATATAAGTGTTTTCTAAAAAGTGTGATAATCGAGTTGTTTCCATTTGTATAGTATTTGTAAATAAACCCAGGGGAATTATTGATAAAAAGATGGATTTAGAGATTTATATAGTATTTGGAAATGCAAAAGAAAACGCCACATGGAAGTTTACCACATCATCTGTGTTTCACTGATAAGGATATTTTTTGCTGCAAAAGATCAAGAACAAACTATATTTCCGGGGTTTATATTGAGTTCTTTGACGCAAATAAATGTCCACTTTTTGTAGTTACAAAGTTAATTACCGGTGTACGATGTTAAATGAGATACTCCCATTGACCATACAAAATCTTATACTTTTTAATTGATAGTTATAGAAGATTATAGTGAAATTATTTGTGAAGTTTTGTGGCTGGGACGCGGGAAGTGAATTCCGAAAAATAAAACTATTCAAGCTGGCTGATAGCAACAACTAACAATCAATGTTGTGAGTAAGTTTAACATAATGTTCAATATTGCTCCATCAGAGATTTTACTTTTAGCCTCAATAGTACAAGCAGCTGCAGCAGTCATTATTTCTAATGGTAAATCCTGGGCAATTATCTTGGAAATACAGTTTAGAGTTACTTTCTCCTTTCTTAAGCTAATATAAGATGGCTGATTGTACTGAGTTAATGTAGATCGTTTGTCTTTTTCTTCCATAAAATCAAAGACTTTAATAGATTGTTCAAAATTTTCAAGTGCTATATAACTATTCTGAACAACTCTTAATGTCTCTCCTCGGTCTTGGTTAGTTGAATAATTAATGAAAAACAATCTCGAAAGGGCAAATTGAAGCCAATCCAATCTTTCATTAAATTTCTCCTGATTGTAGCATTTCATTCCTTCATTCTTTGTTGACAGATTCTGTGAGAAGTTCGATTAACCATAAAGCATCTCGAAAGGATCTTTACATACTTGGATTTAATAATTCATACATAATTAACAAGTTAATAGCCAAAAATTTTGAATTGTAAATATTTTTTATATTATTTTTGTCAACACATGTGAATGAACAACATGTATTCCAGGATTGGGATGCCCAAACTTCCAAAGATTCTTGTAACTCAGTAGGCAATTAAATTCTTTGAATACTTGCTTCTACATTTCTGTACATTGATTCTGCTAATGGAAGCACTATATACATTTGAGATTGAACTCGACTAAATTCTGCTTGTTCTGAAGTTGATTCTACAAGAATATCACAATTTTGATTAGAGGTTTCTATAACAATAGAATAAGTCACGAATATCTTAGGTAAATACTTATGAAGTTCTCAACTAATATTTCAAAATTTGATAATAGTTGCTGACTCATTGCTTTTGCAACACTGTTTGAGAAATAATAATCTACACTAAATAGTTATACGTTTTTTGATGTGTATTAAATGAAAAAGAATTTACAGAGTACCATTGAACCGTAGATGAAAATATTATACATTTAAATCCGAATTTAAATAATTTATTTCTTACCAGTCTTGTTGGCAGCCTTCTTTTCCTTTTCTTCTTGTTCCTTTAAGACTCTCTTGACAATCTTTTGTTCTTCAATTAAGAAAGCCTTGACAATTCTTTCCTTGACACAGTTGGCACATCTGGAACCACCGTAAGCTCTTTGGACGGTCTTGTGGGTCTTGGAAACTTGAGCGTATTGTCTTGGTCTTAAAGTGGAGATACCAGCTAAAGCGATACCACAGTCACCACACTTGACTCTGGAAGCAGCCTTCTTGACATGTTGGGCAACTAATTTACCACCTGGGGTCTTGACGACCTTAATCTTGTTAGATCTGGTGTTGTCTAAAAAAATAATTGTTAGTATTTTGGGAGCTTGCTAGTTGGGATTATCTAATTACGATTATATTGATTTAAGATCGTTTATGTCTTAAAAAGTTCGATTTTTCATTTGTCTGATGTGGTTTATATAAGGTGGACTTTACTGAATATATTTCCTTTACTTCGTTGACGATTTACTACTTTTCATACTTTCTCCATCTTCATTATCATTTAATCAATTTAATATAGTTATGGTAATAATAGTTGTGATAGGTAGTTTACATTTTACAAAGATTATGTTTCTGGATTTCAAGATTATTGTTGGTCTTTCCATAACTCAAACTCTATTCAAAATCAATACTCTCACTATTAGATGTTCCACTGATTCATTAATATAAACATACATGGATTTCTTCTTCTGTAGGTAACACGTTGAGCCATTGTTGAAGATTATGTATATGCTATCAAGAACTTCAAAAGAAGGATTTCAAAAAATTTTAATACTATAGAAATTTTCAAGACCTGCGCACTAGACAAATTTTTTCGGATGTTTACTGTAAACTTTTGTTAGTGGGGAATTACCCGGCCTGTGAAGAAAAAATGCGTTCTTAGTGTGCATATAATTTGAGATTTGGATTTTTTCATCACGTGTAACTTTAGAAATTAGGGATAAAACCCTAGATATGGAACGTGACTGGTAATTCTGTTCTCATACAAATTGATTCTACAGTTTAAATATCCACACTTAAGCGTCTTAAGGATCTATACAACTTATGTAAATTTAAATGTTCTTAGTTCGATAGTACTCTCCTTATAACTTGTTATCTTCTCTTTCAACAGCAACAACTTCCATTTCTAAAGGAACACCTAATGGTAATTGCTTAACTGCGACACAAGATCTGGCTGGTTTGTGTTCACTAAAGTATTTAGCGTAAACTTTGTTGAATTCACCAAATTGAGTTTCCATATCAGTCAAGAAAATGTTGGCCTTAACAATATGGTTCAATGAGGAGTTAGATGCTTCTAAAATGTTTGCAACATTTTGGATAACTTGTTCGGCTTGTTCAGCAAGGGTTGCGCCTTCTGGTAATGGCTTGTTGTCTGGAGTATATGGAATTTGACCAGAAACATAAACGAAACCTATAGTTTGTGTTAGTAGATTACATACATTTTAGTGATTGTTCAAATACATACCATTGACCTTGATAGCTTGTGAGTAAGAAGCGGCTGGAGGTGGAGCTTGGTTAGTTCTAACCTGGACTAGATGTTAGTATTCCCAATTGGTTAAGATCTAGTGAAATGTACATACTGGAGTAATTGTAGAATTAGATCTCTTGGCTGACATGATTAATGACTTGAAAGCTTTTCCATTCAATTGGTTTCGTAACATTCCTTGGTGACTTCTGAGGAATTTCCGGTTTATTTAAATCAGATTCGCGGGTTTTTGACGATCTTCTGTATTTTGAGGGGTTCCCGTCAGGAAGAATCTCCTTACAAAAATGCCTTACAAAGCTGCGAAAGGGAATATGACAGGGATTAACTCATAAAATTCATTAACTATATTCTATAAACAGATTACTTCTTTTTTGGTTTCTTTTTCTTTTTGTTCTTCTTCTTAGACTTGGTTTCTTCCTGTTCTGTAGTTTGGAATTTAACTTCACCATTCAAGAACTCGTTATTAAATTCAGCTTCAAATGTATTATTTATTTTACCTACATTGGCAATCAAACCAGTAGAAATTACTGGTTCAAATTTATCAAATAACGTCTCAGCTACGTATTCAATTTTGCAAAGAGTGTTAAAGTTGGCAAGGAAAAATCGAAAATCTTCAGTAAGTTGTTTGAAATCAGTGCAATTATGTTCATCACCCTTTAAAAGGGAACTCAAATGAGCTTCTATTCTCGTAGTAAAATTATCCAATATTTCCACATTCTTTTTTTCGATATTATTGCTAATTTCAGATGTGGACATATTTGAATAAAATTCAAATAACTTGTTTTCTTCTTCTAAAGATATTGGAGACTTTGTGGTGTTTTCGGATTTTACTTGTCGATCGGTATTTTTAACTTCAAAAAATAATTGTCTAGCTTCTGGTACTTTTCCAATCCAATTAATTAACAATATTTGAATTTCGTTCCTATAATCATGTATATCATCTTTTTCACTGTCGATATCATGATTCAAGGAAAGATCAATTATTCCAACATTAATTAATTGGTGAATCATCAAACAAATCACTTGTATTTGCTTCTTGGCTATTGATTCTGCAAGCACCACTTTATATCCATCTGAGATTTCAATTCCCTCAGCTGCAGAGAAATATGAATTGCTATTGGTTAAAAATTCATGTAATAACATCAGTTGTTCAACATCACTTAAAATAACCTTATCTCCCTTTCTTGAAAATAAATAAGGACTTTGATTCTTGATGTTTCCTCGAAGCCCCGTCAAGAGTTGAAAAACATAATCTATTAACAAATTGGAAATATTCAAGTTGTGCGTAATAAACCAAATAAATATTCTTCTTGATCCATTATACATTAATAATTCATCCATGGCACACCTGGCTAGTTTGGTATTGTTGTGTAAAAAAATTTCAAACTTGGTGATATTGAATATGGGAACTATAACTTTATTATTGTCTTGAGTAGTTTCAAATTCTTGTTCTGTAGCCAGGGATGACCAGTATGAATATATCATTTCTGGAGCAATTGGAGGATCTTTTTTGTTTAATAATTTGTCTCGTACTGCTTTTGCTATTGTATTGATCACAACTTGACCAAATTTTATCTCGGCTTCAAGATCTCCATCGATACTATAAGTATTTAAGAATTCAAAAGTTTTATAAAGTTCTTCCCAACTAGCAAAAATATCATCCGATTGTTGTTTATCTTCTAATTTATCAAATTCATCGAACATTTTAATAAAAGATTCTTGGTAATTTTCGTTACCTCCTCGTGCCATATCTCGCCAGTCACGACCAAGTTCGTCGAATTCTATTCCATCTTCAACAATCTTATCATGTTGATCAAGATCTGCAACACTTATGATTTCTTCCTGAGGGTTTTCTTCGTTATCCAGATACTCTCTATCTGAACCTTCATATTCATACTCAAAGATATATTTTATATCTTCATCGAACAAATCATCATACTCCAAATCAATTAGTATATCACCTAATTCGGTAATTTTTCTCGATTGGTTCAATCTTCTAGTTGCCTCTTCTTCATTTCTAGATGGTTGATCAGATAATTGATATTGAGCAGCTGTGAAACTAGTTCCAGAATATATGATCAATAATGCAATAATAACAAGTCTCATATCAATCAGTAATGACCCACCGTTGGACTTTTTCTTCGCTAGTGGTTCAATAAAATTGAAAACACTCACCTTTTGTAAATCTTGTTTGTCATAGGGTGATATTGACTCTATATCAAAATTCAGAGATGGGTTTTGATTTATAATCCATGCCAATACATATCGAATTGAACTAGATCCTTTCAATGTTAATTTTACAATTTCTGGAGTTTCTTCTTCTGTTCCCTTTTCATGATTCTGAAATTCTATTCTTCGATCTATTTCAAGGCCAAGCAAAATGATGTTGGTATGACATTTCCAAAGTTTAAGGAAATAATGCAAATATGGATTTAATGTGACATTGTATTCGCCTGATTTGGGAACAAATAATTTATATATTGACAATAATAATACACAAGTGATGGAATATATGAGTTTTGCGTTTGCTTCGTCATTGCTAATTGATATATTTGGAGTCCAACGAGTCAAGTTTTCTCGATAATGTTCTTCATTATTATTGACAAATCGTAATTCTAATTCATCCTCGGCATTTAAATATCGATGAATACGACGTACAATTGAAAATAATTGTGTTGATATGTCAAACTTTATTGATTGGATATCTATATTATTTTCCTTGATATCTTGTTTGTTTTCTTCAATATAGTGACTGTAGACAATTGAAATCACCAAATCCGATATGAAATCCACACTAAGAACGGTATCTTCAGATTCCTGGGGTTGTGTAAATGGGTCGCAAAGTGAAGCTATTGTTTTGAATATGAAATCTAACTCATGATCTTCTTCCACGTCAAGTAAGATGGCAAGAACATCATGTCTTTTGGTGAGGTCTTTGGTGATACGATTTATAGGTAATGCAAAATCGAATTCTGCAACAGTTTTGTCAATTTCTTCACCTGATTCGTTATCCAGCATGACATGTCTCTTGTGCTCTTGGCTCGTGCTCTTGATTTGTGCTCTGAACTTGTGCTTTGTTTTTAAGTTAAACGTTGGTTCCTCTGTCAAGTCCTAGCTATAATACCAGAAAAAAAAACTACTGAAAAAAAAAGAACAATATCGAAGGTTTCACACATTAAAGGTTCTACTTATAATAGTCAATACTAAATACTTGTTGAAGACCTTTTCCGAAAATTCCTCTTACTGTAGCATGGTTACTCTTTGAATAAGCAACCAAAATTGCCAAACTTATAGAAAATACCACACTTTCAATTTGTAAATTCTCCGTGGTTGCATCTACAGGAACTAAAGTACCAAGACCTCTTGGGGCCACGAAAAGAGCCAATTCTTTTCTACGTTGAGGAGTCTCGATAAAAGATGAAAGTCCACACATAAGTGCTCCCATAGTAGGCCCAATAGTATCGTCATACCTGGATCTAGGTATTTTTGGTGCCAAAAGTGGGAATAATCTTGTACGTGCCAAACATACAGAATACCAATATATTCCAATAAATGCACCCAAGAACGTAGAAGATCTAACTGATGTGGTTAACGCCCTTATTAATCTAGCTGACATCTTTTGTTTCTTGGGAAATAACAAGAGAAGCATATTCAAAGGCGCATAAACTGTAAATGCAAATTTAAACCCTCGGTAAAATCTCCAAAGAGCATGTAGTTCACAACTTTTGGTTTTGAAAGCATGAACTGCTTCGCATTCAATGGGAATGTTAGTAGTCGTACTTGCCCTCTTGGGATCTTTACCATATTTTTCAAAATAAGGCACCAAATATTCTGAATATGGACCTGGTTGTCCATATACAACTTTCTTTTCCTTTATTAATTTCAAGATATCATATATTTCATGATCCATATTTGCTGCTGAGGTAATCCATTGGTGATAAGCAGGCGGTAGTCTATCTGTATGGAAAAACCAAGAGTACATAATTAAAGTACAACTAGCCATAAACAACAACCCATCTCCATAGGGTGTTAACCAACTTGGAACTATTTTGTTCATTTCAGAAGAGAAAACTGTATCCATAGCTCTTGTTGCAACTAACAATGTCAAATCTAATGAATTGAATCTGTCATATCCAATTATATGATTTTGATAAGTGGGGAAATTGATTAAAGCAGATAATAAGGAAGATATTAAAGTTGATATAAACAAGTTAGTTGTAGATCTATGACTTAATAACTTTGTTTTCTTTAATATTCCAAACACCAAAGGTTCAATTATATTAATTCCAGCAATTAACCTTGCAGAAAATACTGGGAATTTTCGTGGATGTAATGCCCTAATCATTGTTTTCTTAATTCTGGGGAATAATGTGTCATATTTATGTTTCTTGATACTACTAAGTAGTTGCCCAAAAGCCTTGGGAAGAACAATATAAATATAAGCGTAAACAAATGCTCTCAAAGAAGGTTTTGCTACTCTATGAACTATATGATCTAGAATCAAATAGAGCAACTTGTGTTTATCCTGTTTATTCTTTGTTACTAATTTAGACATTTTTTTAATGAGGGAGAGGGGGTTATCAAAAGAAGTATTTAAGATACAATATATGTTTTTTTCTTGTTCAAAGATTAGTTATATTAAATTAAACTTGGAGAATGTTCAAGTGTATGCTTATTCCACCGCAGAACTCACATGCAACAGAAGGTGAGTGAAAGAAAAAAAACTCCCCCCTCCCCGAGATCTTTATTTGTTTCTTTCTTTCTTTCTTGGCCGTGTCTATTCCAGATCTAAAATTCTTCATTTTTGAATTACGAGGAGTAAGGCTGATAGTTATTGTCTTAGCAAGTAATTTGAAATTGATTCAACTAGTTTTAAAAAAAAACCTAGTAGAATATTTCTTTATGATGTAGAAGTTTTAGCTGTAGGGAGGACAACTAGATTTGCCTACATTTTTGTGTTTATTTAACGCCGCACTAAGACGACATAACTCGATATTTAATATATTTAATATATTTAATACTTATATACTTATATACAATAATATTAAGTATATTTTGTTTAACGATACTTCTAAATGACTTATATATTTTAATAATATCTTATTTCAGACCAATTTAATATATGCATTTGATATTTCTTGTCTTGTCTTGGAATACTAGTTAAACTCAGGTAAGTCGTGTTGGCAAATACTTGAAGTCACGTGCCATTCTTTTTTTTTTTTTTTTTTTTTTTCTTTTATCCTCAGAAACTGGTGCGTTGGCCGAATCAACATCGAAACTTTGGAATAAATTTCACGTTTTTGAAGAAACTCAATTGAATCTATCACTTTACTTGTTCTATCAATTGTGTAAAAATTCCTAGGTTAAAGTTACTACTTTGTTCTATGAAACATTTTTGATTTGATACTAAATATTTAAACAACAACAAAAACAAAAACTCACTATGAAAATTAATGAGATTGCTTGCACGTCGACATTTGCTTGGAGTCAAGACAATTTACCATTGTTAGTTACTGGAACAGTTGCAGGAACTCTTGATATTAACTTCAGCTCTTCAATCACTTTAGAATTATGGGATATATTTGCAACTACTGAAAAATTAATCTTTTCTGCTCCTGTTGAAAATCGATTTTATGCTTTAGCTTGGTCAAAACCATTTGAAGGAAGACCTCGAGGTTTGTTAGCTGGTGCTTTTGAAAATGGCATAATTGAATTTTGGGACGCCGATATTTTAATAAAAACAAAGGATATTACTAAAGCCTCAGTATATAAATCTCAAAAACATACTGGAGCTGTAAAATCATTACAATTTAATCCAATTCAAAATCATGTTCTTGTTAGTGGGGGGTCTCAGGGCCAAATTTTTGTATGGGATACAAAGACATTTGCTGACCCAATTGCTCCTGGTCAAGCTATGAGCCCTATGGATGAAGTTACATGTGTTGCTTGGAATAATTCTGTTAGTAATATTCTTGCTAGTACTGGAAATGGTGGTTATACATCAATTTGGGATTTAAAACATAAAAAGGAACTATTACATTTATCTTATAGTGGATCTAATGGAAAGGCGAACTTTTCTCATGTTGCATGGCATCCTACTATATCAACAAAATTAATTACTGCTAGTGATAATGATTCTTGTCCAGTATTATTAACTTGGGATTTGAGAAATTCTAATGAACCAGAACAAATCTTGGAAGGCCATAAGAAAGGAGTATTGTCATTAGATTGGTGTAAACAAGATCCTGAATTATTAATTTCTAGTGGTAAAGATAATACTACAATTTTATGGAATCCAGTCAAGGGAATTAAATTGGGAGAATATCCTACAAGTTCAAATTGGGCCTTTGAAACAAGATTTGCTCCTGCTGCTCCTGATATTTTCGCTACTGCTTCATTTGATGGAAAAATTGTAGTTCAATCAATTCAAGATACTTCACCACCTGTTGCTACTAAACCAACTGCCAATGAAGATGATTTCTGGAATGACTTATCAACTGTTGATATTCACCAACCTGTTTTCCAAGTAAGACAAGCACCCAAATGGCTTAAGAAAACAAGTGGTGCAAGTTTTGGTTTTGGTTCAAAATTAGTTACTTTAAAGACTAGTGCAGATGGCAAATCAGTAGTATCAATTAAAAAGTTTATTTCTGCTGGACAAGAAACATCTATTAAATTGTTTGATGATTTAAAAGCAGATGATTATTCTCTGATTATTGAAGCTAAATTGGCGGGAGAAGCTGTAAATCCTCATGATAGATCTGATTGGGAAGTATTAAACAAATTATCAAGCACAGGAAGAGAATCATTGTTTAAGGCTGAAATTGAAACCTCCCAGTCAGTGGTTACAAATGAAGTACAACCAGATTTACTTGATTTTGGAACTGAAAATGGCGATGGGGATGACTTTTTTGCTCATTTGGGAAATGGTCCAGCTCAAGTAAAGACAGATACCACATTTGTACCTTCAGGGAACTTTAAAATTTACTCCAAGGATGAAAATGAAAATGACAAGAAATTGATTGGTTTAATTTTAGCAAATAAAATTGATGAAGCTGTTTCTTCATGTTTGGATCAAAACAGACTTGTAGAAGCCCTGGTTCTCGCATTGGATGCCTCGGATAATGCCAAGGAAAAAGTAAGAGGGGCATATTTTAGAAGTAAAGGAAATGATAGTATTTGTAGAATTATTTACAATGCCTCATCAAAGAATGTTACTGATTTAGTTGCTTATGCTGATGTTGAAAACTGGAAGGAAATTGCTATTGCAATTTCTTCATTTAGTTCTAATACCGATGAATTTAATAACAAGATGACCGAATTGGGAACTCGTATTTTACAAACAGGATTAGGAGAAAATCAAAGAGATAATGCTATTTTATGTTTCTTGGCTGGTAATGCTTTGGATAAAATTGCACATATTTGGTTGAAAGAATTACCTGAATATGAATCAGAATTGTTATTATCAGGAACTTCAGGTGTTTCCTCTCCATCAGATGCTCGTCTTCAAGCTGTTACTAACTTTGTTGAAAAAATTGCCACTTATAGACATATTACTGGTGCTACAGGGGAAATTTCTGGTCCTATGGTTGAACCCGTTTCTAAAGTAGTTTTAGAATTTGCAAATTTGGTTGCTGGAAGTGGAGAATTTGAATTGGCAAATAAATTTTTACAAATATTACCAAGTGAATTTGCGGGAACTGAAAAGGAAAGAATTTCGAAGGCAACATCAGCAAGTGGAACTGTAGCTCCTAAAGTTGAGTCAAATTTTGAGCCTTCTGGAAGTCGTGTTACTCATTCAAGATCATATGCTCCTGGTGTATCAACAGGATATCCTGCTGCTGCTCCAGTTTACGGTCAACCAGCTGCTCAACCTTATGCCCAATCAGCTTATAATCAACAAACATCTTTCACTCCAAACTATGCAGCACAACCAAGTGCTCCAGGTCCAGTTTCCGTTCATTCAAATCCCTATGCAAGAGCTGGTAATCCATATATTCCTCATCCTGCTTCAGCCGCACCTGTCAATTTATCACCTTTGTCTCACCAGGTAGGTATAAATGTACCACCGCCTCCTCCAAAGACAGCAGCTTTTAAGAATGAAACTGAAGGTTGGAATGATTTACCAGATACATTTAAACCAAAATCAAAATTGGGTCGTGCTGCCGCTGCTGCAACTCCTTCACCAGTACAACCTATCCCAAGTCAACCATCAGTGGCCACACCAACATCAGCTCCACCAAAAAGATCAGTTTCTACCCAGCCACTTGCTCCACCACCAAAGGGTGTTCGTTCAGCATCAGTTAAAGTGGTTTCAACTGCATCATTTTCACCCAAACCACATCATGTAACTTCCAATAGATATGCACCTCCACCAGGTGCTGAATTGGCATCACCAACAATATCATCAACTAATGGATTTAGTGCACCCCAACTTCCACCAACAACAAGTTCAGTTGCATCACCTGTGAGAAAAAATCCATATGCTCCAGCAGCGGAACCAAGCCCAGTCAAGATTACCTATGCTCCACCTGCTCCTACACGTTTAGCTTCAGCTCCAGTTGTTCCCATGGCCACTCCGCCAAAGAATCCTTATGCACCAACAGCACAACAAATTTCTCCTCAAGCTCAACATGGTTTGCCACCACCTAAAGCAGGTGGGATAATTCCACCTCCACCTCACCATTTTGGAGCTAGTGCCCCGCCAGTTCAACCAGCTTTCAATAATGTTCCTCCTCCACCTCGCCAACAAGTTGCTGGTGGTCTTGCTCCTCCTCCACCACATCAACAAGGTGCTGGTTTTGTTGCTTCTCCTCAGCGTCAACCTTCTGCTGTTGCTCCTCCTCCATCACGTCAGCAAGCTCCTGTTTCTACTCCACCTCAAAGCCAAGGTGCATTCCCACCGCCACCTCCACCAGTACAAAAACAACCTGTTGCTACTCCTCCTCCAGCTCAAAATCAATATGTTTCTCCTGTTCCTGCTGTTCAAAGTCAACTTGCAGCTGTACCTCCACCTCAACAACATCAACCAGTACCTGCACCACCTCAACATGTTGCTCCTGTGAGTGCTGCTGCTGCTCCTGCTGCTCCTGCCGCTTCTACAGCTTCTACATCTTCAACTTCAGTGGTAAACAATATTTCTCAACTTCCAGCAGCTGCTCCTGAATCAGCTGAACCAGAAAATGTAAAACATGCACCAGGTGATCGTTCTCATATTCCTGAAAGCTCATTACCAATATATCAATCATTGAATAAGGTTCTTGAAACAATTAAACCTCATATTCCTGAAAAATATGCCAGACATGGTAACGATATGGAACAAAGACTCAACATGTTATTTGACCTTTTAAACAATGATGACTTATCTGCTGGTGCTATTGAATCATTAAAACAGGTTAGTTCAGCTTTGGAAGGTAGGGAATTTGAAAAGGCAGTGGCAATCAATGTGGAAATTGCAACTAATCATGGAAATGAGATTGGCAATTGGCATACTGGGCTTAAGCGTTTGATTACAATGGCTGAAGCAATGTATTAGAGTGTTTTTTAAAGAGACAAACATTTAGATGTAGTGGTTTAGTATTTTAAAAATCTTACAGTGTTATGTAATTTGTTTAATTCGATTTTTTAATAATATAAAATGTGTTATATAGTGTTCAGAGTTCGTAAAATAGTTCGTTATAGTAAAACAGGAGATTAATATAAATCAATTAAGATCTATTATATGCTTTTCTAAAAAAATGAAACTTCAGCTAATTTTGCACCTCCAGCATCACCATTTACGGGTTCAGCGTTATGAATACCGTTCACCTCAATCAACAAAAATCTACTGTAAAGATTCAAGTCTAATGAAGTTATGTTCAGTCTATCAGGTACCATGACTTGTGTAAATTCGTCATTATCAAAAGGTGCAGTTATATTCACATTGGAAGAATGAACTTCTGTGAAAACATCACTTTGATTCACAACATGAGAATCTGGATTAAGATACTTGTAATTATTGTATAATCCATTTCCAAAATCAACTTTCGAGAAAAAATCAGTTGGCTGAGTGAATTGGTTGCCATTATACACAGAGAGTTTCAATGTCTTTGGTGGTCTGTCTCTCCAATTGAATAAAATATTGGAAATATTCTTGAATGATTTCAAATCAACAAGAACTTTACCATCAGTATCATTATATCTAACCTGCCACCTTGTAGTATTATCTCCATCATTAATCAGTAATGGTAAATCTCCATATGCTCCTTCAGTGATGTTGTAAAAACTAGCAAGACCACATTCCGAAATACTATCTGGGAAACTGGCAACTGGTGTAAAAAGTGGAATAGTCATAGCGTCATAATCATCTAAAGCATATTGTCCTTGTTTTGGATTTCTATCACCAACTATAATGTTGATATAATTGTCAGCTGATTTTTCTGTAGGTCCACGATTTTGAATTGTGAAATGGGTTTCATTTATAGACATAGCAATTGAATGATTGTTATAATACAAACCTTCGAACTGGACTCCTCTACCAAAGCGAGGTAATGCAACTGGATCAACTCGTAATGCTCTTACCATCTTGCCATCTTGCAGAATATAATCATATCTCATTCCTGTCAACCCTTGAAGAACAGCTTGGGTGAATCCTCCATGAGCAGTTAAAAATGGGAATGCAGGATGGGTTTCACCATTAGTAAGGTAATTATCGTCATTTTGTTCTGAAAATTGTGCAAAAGGTCCTCGAAGGAATGGTTGGATGGCCTTTTTCAAGTATGATTGTGAAGCACACCCATTAGGTGCTAAATTTGCTGCCACAATTGAAAAAATTGGGAAAGTCATGGCAGGTCCATAACTAACTTGTTTCATTGAATAGAATTCCATATTTTCATAAGCTTGTTCTGCATCAAGTAATTCATTTTCCAAGGGGTATGTAATCATAATTACATCGGCTTGTTTAATTGCAACAGATGAATTCATACCACTATATTCTAAAGTAATTTCTTGTGAATTATTAGCTGCTGGGAGATACATATTACCAGCAATATTTTGAAAGATTTGTGGTACTTCTTTTCCCAAATGCTTTCCAATAATAGTGGCCCATTTCATCACCAAGGAAATACCGGCATTGGTATAAGCACCATTATCAACATGATTGGCATATTCATCAGGATCAGTAAGGTTATTAGTGGTATATTTATTCAAAGTTTTATTATAATCTACAAGATAACCGGAGAAAAATGTAGCTGCATCATTAATGATAGGATAGGCAATATTGGCCAAATAATCTTCATCGCCTGCTCCACTGACATAGAAATTCCAAGCCGCTTTGGCAACAGCTACATTAATGTGATATTCATAGTCTAAACATGGACCAGTTCCTGTACAATTTCCAAACCTAGCACTTGTCCAAGGATACACAGCACCTTGATATCCTTCAGGTAAATTTTTCACAGCTTGAGCATGGGTATACAATCTGTAATTTACAATACTCTTTGCATGAGCAGGTGCAAAAGGTAATAATGCATTGGACATCCATAAATCAGTATCCCAGAAAACCATCCCAGCATAACTATCGGAACTTAAACCACCAACTCCAAGAGCAGCTGTAACACCTTGAGCATCAGGTCGGGAATTAGCTATTAAATGGTATATAGAAGCACGAGCACCCAAATTTAATAATGGAGCATCAGGGAAAGTAATTAATGGGTTTTCTCCTAATGTCTTTTTCCATGTTTCGATATGTGTTTTCACAACAGGTACAAGTTTATTATTTTTTTGAGAAATTTCCTTGGCAATGTTCAATACTGAATCTGCTGTAGTTAACTGTTTAGGGTTTAGATCTGATGTTGCAAGTCCAACAAATTTATTTGCTTGAAAGATTTCTTGAGGTTGGAGATATGTTGTAGCTGTCTGTAATGCAGTATCATTTGTAGTTTCTCGAGTTATTGGTCCATCAACTATTAAAGTCGAATAAATAGCACCATTTACATAATCTATCTCGTTAGGTTGAAATGTAACATAAATACCTTTATCGTCACTTTTAATATCAGTCAATTGTGATCTTTGAGCTGAATTGAAATCAATTTCATCAATTATATCTAATTTAATAGTCTCGTTTCCCAGATTGTAAACTTCCAAATTAACCACACCTAAATTAATTTGAGATCTATGAGCCAAAATTTCATATTTAACTTCAATGGAATCTAACCAGGTATATTGAGTAGTTACAATACCATTACTGAGAGACATATTCTGAACATAATTTGAAATACTTCCAATTTCACCTGGTGTTAAAGATGGGTCCAAAGTATAGTTCTGATTACCTTTTGTAGTTGACAACTTTAAACTAGTCCATTGTGGTACAGCAGCAATCACACTTTCATACCCATTATCCAATAATTCAGGGAAATTAGTGCCAGTAGTGTTCTTTTGAATATCGAAAAACCCAGCAATGAATGCTCCAGCATATCTTTTGTTAAATAAGGGCCAACCATTAAGTAAATCATCATCATTTGCTTCTGGTGAATCCGATAATTGATCATATGTGAATCCATGCCCTAAGTTGGGAATTCTACTACCAATATATCCATTAGCAACATATGGTTGACGTTGGTATTGGTTAAAGGGTACAAATTCAACAGTTCCAACAACATTAGTATAATTGTCGTAAAATGCATAACTGGAGAATTTCATTTGACTGAAAATAGCTTTATTTTCGGGACTATAAATCAAACCATAAAGACTTGATTGATCAACAGTCGCAAAGTGTTGATTTTTCAAAGGGACAGTTGAGTATCCTCCTTCATGTGTGGGAATATATGGGAATGCATGTGTAAATTTAGTTAATAATAAATGAATACTTGCTAATGCTAACAAGTTTGCAAATATTACCATCATGACTATGCCCTTGTGATGTCGTATGGTATCAAATAAATATTCAAAAAAGCTTTGTTTGGGACTTTCTTCAGCAGCTGGTACAATAGTGAGCTGTTGATATTGAGATTTCTTTCGTGCCATATTTATATAGATTTCTATAATGGAAAATATTCCCGGATCTTAAGGAGTGAATGTGTGTGTGGGGAGATGTGGGACCCAAAAAGGAGGAAATGTTACTTAAAAACGAGGGGAAAGTCGGATATGTAAACAATCAAAACAATGGTAATTCTAAAATAAACAATTTAGAATGAACGAGGGGGGGGAATGTTCGTAAGCGGGATAGGTGTTAAAAGTTAGGCAACTGTAGGAGAAGTGAATAAAGAATCTATTATGGAAAGTTGGGGTTTCTATTTTTTTTTTGGTTTTGTAACTTTCTAATCTTCTATTATCAAAAGAGGGTGCAACAAAGGAAAGCCTTTTCTTTGTTTCTTGGCTGTTTCCGTTTCTGTTTAATTTTCTTCTCTATATGGATGTTGACGTTTTAAGATGTGAGTGGCAGTGATTGGTGATGAATCTAGTGAATTTTCGTATGTGTTAGTGTACTAATGTGTGAAGTGGCCACTTTGTTCAAGATATAGATATTCTCAATCGTGTGTACTTGCCATTATTTTTTCGTGTCAGTTAACTCTTTCCTTCAGGGCAATGTGGTATAAACAAACAAAAATATCAACCACAAGACATATTGCAATATTAAGGTTAGCGAAATGTCTTTAAAATTAATCCGATACAAATGTTTTGAAAGGAAGGTCGATTATTATTGCTCTTGGATAAACACTGACATCTTTAACGCCGAAATTGCTTGTTCTCTTGTGTGCAAAAAAAACACACACTATGCATTTAACTGAATGAACAATGGGGGAGGATAAGGAAAAATTGATTCCGCCTCCTTAAACCCTGTCAAATTTCAATTTAAGTAACATAACATTCCGGATCATAAATTATTCCGATAACTATAATGATTTTATTGTTCTTAAAAAATGCCATATAGTTCATTCTTGAGCTATTGTTGGGAAATTTCAGCAAAAATAATAAATGTACAAAGGTCAACATTGAATTGAAGAGCGCGGGGGGAGGGGTGAATCTCATGTCACAAGATTGTACAAACTAACAAGAAAAGGGAGAAGTTGGCGAAAACCCATCTATAACCATTCCAATAAGAGCTTGGTCTTTTTTTTTTTGTTTACAACCATCATCACAATGCTCCAATTTCCAAACAAAGCCCAAACTAGTTACCTGTTCCAAATTTGGATACCAACATTCTCCTTGACAGGAAACAATGTCAGGCTTTGTGAAATATGTAGAGCTTGAAGTTGTTTCTTCCTGGAATGGTTTTATAAATGGAAAACAATCTCAATAAAAATTGGTCTTGTCTATGAATTTATAGATGAATGAGTTGGAGCTAGTGTTTTCAAAAAAAGAAGGAAAAGAAAAAGAAGAAGAAAAAGAAAAAGAAACAAAAACAGTATTCAAATTAATGTATTACTGTATTACATGTTACAAACCAAAGTAACATTCTCTCATTTTTATTCTATTCAAATTTGAAGACTACAACTGAATGTGTCTGTCTCGTTCTTAAAAAGCTGCAAATTCCATCCTGCAGATTCAGATTCTATATTTACACTTTTTCTAGTGCTAACCTGTAAATATGCTCATTTTCTAGCAATGTGAAAAAAACGAAAAATTTTTTGATCTTTACACAAGTGTGAGTCAAAACAACAAGAAGCATACACAGGGTCCAATATGAGTTCCTCAAACTGTAGATTCTATGAAAACAAATATCCTGAAGTGGATGAAGTTGTTATGGTCAATGTGCAAGAAATTGCCGAAATGGGTGCCTATGTTAAATTATTAGAATATGATAATATTGAAGGGATGGTATTATTATCTGAATTATCTAGAAGACGTATTCGTTCTATTCAAAAGTTAATTCGTGTTGGAAAAAATGAAGTCGCTGTTGTTTTAAGAGTTGATAAGGAAAAAGGGTATATTGATTTATCTAAAAGAAGAGTTTCTGCTGAAGATATTGTTAAATGTGATGAAAGATATAATAAATCTAAAGCAGTTCATTCTATTTTAAGACATTGTGCTGAAAAATTCAATATTTCCTTGGAAAAATTGTACGAAACTATTGGATGGCCTTTAAGTAGAAAATTCGGTCATGCTTATGATGCATTTAAAATATCTATTACTGATCCTTCAATCTTTGATGATATTCAAGCTCCAAACCCAGAAGTTTTAAATGAATTAAAATTATACATTTCTAGAAGATTAACTCCTCAAGCTATTAATATAAGAGCTGATGTTGAGGTTTCTTGTTTTAGTTATGAAGGTATAGATGCTATTAAGGAAGCCTTGAAGGCTGCTGAAGCAGTATCAACTCCACAAATGCAAGTTAAAGCCAAGTTAGTTGCTGCTCCTTTGTATTTCATCTCTGTTCAAGCATTGGATAAGAATCAAGGTATTAAGTTATTAGAATCTGCTATTGAAAAAGTCACAGAAATAATTGAATCCAAAGGAGGGATATGTAAAGTTAATATGGCTCCAAAGGCTGTCACTGCCACTGAAGATGCTGAACTTGAACGTTTGTTGGAAAGAAAAGAAGCTGAAGATAGAGAATCTTCTGATGAAGAAGAGGAAGAGTAGATTTACTTGTAACATTTAATAATACAAAAGAGTTTTTTTTAAATAAAGTCTATATCATGTAGCCGATTTTTTAATAATCAATCGATTCTTGTTAGCTCTTTCAATTATATATCCTGGTAAATTACCAATTAATTGAGGAGATATTCTTAATTCTGTAACTGATTCAGGTATAATTACGTTATCTAGACTTAGGAGTTCTGGATTACCACTTAAATCCAAAGTTTTTAAATGATTACCAAATTTAATATTCTTAATTTGTCGAAGTTCATTATAAGCTAAACTAAGAAACCTTAAACTTGTAGGAAACTCATATGATTCAATTGCCTTTATAGCATGATATCCTACTTTCATTATCTTTAAATTTGGAGGTAATACCACATCTTTTAAAGTAGTTATATGTTTATCATTTTCAACTGCCTCGGGGTCATTCTCTATATCAAGAACTTCAAGTGTCAGGGGGAATGTAACGTTCTTTAATGTAGTAATAAGATTATCTCCAAGATACAATTCGCGTAATTTTGGTGGTAAGTGAACTTTATTCAAAGTTTTAATGTTATTTTGGTTCAAATAAAGAACTTCTATAGTATTGGGCAATTTCAAAGGGTTTATACTATTGACTCCATTCCCAGTTAATATCAATGTTTTTAAATTCTGGGGTAATTTCAACCCTCGAGTATTGGTCATGGAAGATTGTAAATTCAACACATCCAACAGATCTGGAAACTTGACCCCAGTCATTGATTCATTGGGAATGTTTGAAACTTCAAGTTTACGTAAACCTTCAGGAAACTTTATTCCTCTGACAGAATCAATAGGATTGAATCCAATGTTCAAAGATTGTAAACCTTTAGGGAAATTAACTCCTCGTAAACTTTCAATTCTATTTTGTGAAACATCAAGATGTTTAAGCAGGGCAGGAAATTCAACATAATTTAAAAAATAAATCTTGTTATCTTCAATTTCAAGTCGTTCAAGTGTAGATGGGAATGTTATATTATCAATGGAATGAACCGCCCCTTGGCCTGCCAATAACGCGCGTAAATTCGGAGGCATTTTGAACCCCGTCAAAGTTTCAAGAGCATATCCTCCACCTATATTTAATACTTCCAAAGTATCAGAAAGTTTAACTCCTGGAAGAAATCTAATACTACTCTCACCATAATCGAGGATCTTAAGGTTTTTCCAAAATTGAATATCTTCTTGAATCTCATTTCCTAATTTTGTAAGTTCAGATTTTTCAGTTATATAAACTGTATCCATGTCATATTTGTTAACTACAGAACAATGAACTACTTTATCACCAGCAGTCTCTTTCAATGCTTGTAAGAAATTATAATATTCTTTTATTTCACTAGGTTTATAATCTTTCCATTTTTTACCAGGTTCAAAGTGTATATGATAGGCAATATCGCCAACTTCATTGATCATTTTCTGGTTATTTTTGAGAAAATCGATAAACTTGCTTAAATTAGTTTCAAATTGATCGTTATATTCAATACTCATGTGAAAATGATCAAATTTAACTGAGGAGATTGTAGTTTCTTTTAATACCTTGTCTATAGTTCCTATTTCAATTACAGTTACATAATTGTTGGGAAGTTCTCGTAGTTCTTTTAATTGGATTATAGTATGGTAATATCGTGGTTTATCATAAAGCAAAACTAAACGGTTTATGTTCTTGACTTCAACTGGTGGGGTTGGTATAGAAAGTGACAGGTTAGGGGGTAGTACGACTGTAGAATTAGTGTTTATTACTGATGATTGAGTTGTTGTGCTTGTTCTTGTTGTTGTTCCTGTTGTTGTTGTTCCTGCTACTACTGCTGTAGGTTGAGGCACTTGTATGTTACTTTGAGGTGTCGGTATAGGAGAAACTATTGAAGATTGTGGATTCAACACAGACGAAGTATCCACTTCTACCTTAATTGTTGAAATCTTCATGTTATTGCTATTTGCTGAGTCTGTGATATTTGCATTTGGAGATGAGTTAACACTCACTATTTCCGCCTCGGATATTGCCTCGGTCTTAATTCTTTTAAGTGAAGGTTCATCCATGACTTTGTCATCTTCTTCACGAGGTAAATCTATGGCAGCAATACCATTTCCTTCGGTCATGTTCTTGTCTTTTTGCGTGTTACTGCTGTTAATACTCTTGTTATCTTCAACAGTTGTAACCTAAATTTGTTTGTTTTGAAAATTTTGAAAACCATCGCGCATAAGCAATTTTCGGGAACAAGAACAATACTACTTGTAATCTACAATATACTCTCTATAAGCAACGCCATATTATTAAATATTAAAACACTATTTATACCTTTTGATTAATAGAGAAGCAATGAGAGAAAACCATTCCTATTGGAACTGTAACTCCTGTAAAATCTCCATAATCAGAGTCCTTATGTTCTTCAGAATCACGTAATATTTGATCTCTAGCATTAATATATCCTCTAATTATCAATAAAGTTGTTGCACATGCAATGAATGAACAACCTGTAAATATAGAACAATTAATATATTGAGTTGGATCAACAAATCCACCACCACCTCTCTTTAATTTAACACCAATAACTGGCGAAAACAAACCAGAAACACCTAAAAGACACCAAACATTCCCTAAAACAAGATTCATTTTTCTTAACCCAAAAAGTCTTGCTATTACTGGTGCAATCATACCATATATGGCACCCATCATAGAACCTTGAACTATAGCAAATACAATAACAGTAGCTAAATTCCTGGCAGGAATCCACATGGCCAAACAAAATATTCCAACAATATAATATGCTATTGTAGTGACAGTAGTTGCACCATATTTATCAGAAAGGAACCCAACAACTGGTCTTCCAAAACAAGATCCAACTTGAACCATAGCTGATACAACTGAACCTTGTTGTTCACTATACCCTAAACTTGTTGTGAATTGAGCCAAGGTATATAAAACAATAACATATCCAAACATACAAGTGACAACAAAAAATGATATCAAGTAAAATGCTGCTGATTGGAAAACAGCCTTGTCAAACATAGCAAATTTTATCTTGACCTTTTGTTTATCCTTGACAAGTGCAATGGCAACCCAAGCCAAAATAAATGCAATTATACTTTGAACTCTTAATGCCCAAAACACACTTTTGACTTCAACAACTTTTTGCATACCTAAATTAAACACGATACCTCCAACACCTGAACCAGCAGTGGCTAAACTACCTGCGAGAACTCTTCTCTTTTTAAAATATTGAGGAATCAATGAAACTGCGGGAAGGGTCAAGAATGCCAATCCAAAACTTTGCATCAACCCTTGAGTCAAATATAATTGCCAAAGATGTCTTGAAAAACTTGCCAACATAAGAGCAGTAAATTCCAAACAGTTACCAATAATTAAACATGCATGGAGTCCAATTTTACCTTGAAGAACAGTAATAACTGGAGCAAAGAAAATCCCCACCCCAAATGCAATACCTCCGATATAACTGTAATCCATTTTACTAGCACCTTTAAAAGTGTCATTATTTAAATAATATGAAAAATAAATAGCAAACCCAGAATTCATTCCCCAAGTACAAAAATTGAAAAGAAAACATGCAAAACAAATAACCCATGCATAACCAGCATCAACGTTTGGATCAAATGGTGGATCACTTGATATTTTTTCTTTGTTTCCAAGTTCAATAATACCATCTTCGGAGGAGCTCTCTGCCATCTCCACAGCTTCTCTTGTTTGCACTTTGCTTGGAGTACATCCTGGCAACTCCGATTCTGACGATTTTTTTGGTTTTAAACTCACCATGATCAACTTTAATGACTTCACTATATCAACTTATGCATATATTAAACCACCATTGTAGAAAAAAAAATGAATACGAGTACAAAGAAACTTCAGCCTTACTTTATATTAGTCAGAAATTTTGAGGAGAAGGCTTTTTTTTTTTTTTCCTTCTTCTTCAACGGAAATACGGATTTCGGATCGTTCCGAAGATCTTATACAGATTTCTTTTGATTGATTTATAAAGCTGCGAAACTCGGAGATATATCTTTTCGGTATATCTTCCGTTACATAGGGATCAAGCCCGAGTTGACATGACTTTTGATCAGTCCTGAGTAATATCTTGGTGTGGAAGGTATAATACCTCTTCCTTTAGATTTAGAATAAACAGATTTTATATACGTTAAGGCAATTCCGGTTTCGGAAACGATATTACTAATTGATCTACATTTTGGTCATTTTGGAAAGTTGCCCCTCTCCCAAATTAAAGTAGTATCTATTATCATCTCCGATATGGATGATTAGTGACATTGAAAGCACAATGTATTGTTTTATCACATTGTCACATTTGACGGATATAGGGTTTTCTCTTTTTGAGTGGGGGGTACCTAAATCCGGGAATCGTTAAATCACACCATGGCAGATTATTTTCTGAACATTGTAAAATGTCAATTAATTCTCCAGAATTCAATTCATGGAACTATTCTGAAATTTTGGGAATACAATTCGAAGAATATCGCTGTGTTGTGCGTTGTAAGCATGCTTCTACCTGTCTAATTTGAGCTTTATGTGGGCGACTTACTGACTATATTGCAAACCTATTTTCAAAACACACTGATAATTATGAAAGAGGGTGTAACATAATTAGTTTCACCCTGTTATTTCTCTGTTATATCAAGTTTTTCTCTCTATATTCTCTTAGCATTGTTGATGAACACTAAATTCCTGGTTGCAAAATTTTCGGTTTCCTAACTGAAGAACAACAAGTTTCCGTTTATTCTCATATTAATAGAACTATATATATTAATATAAACTATCATTGCTTAAAATTGGATGTTAACATTTAGATCAATATAAATAAATAAAAGAATTCTCAATGTTATGTTAAAATGTTTTGCCAATTAAATTACCAAATTGTTCAAAAAATTTAACAAAAACAACAAAAAATCATTTTAAAATAATTCAATCTATTCAACTATCTCATTTAATACATTCTATTTATTTAAAATCTGATGTACTGGTTTTTTGCAAAATATATAATCAAAAATATATTGATCATAACAATAGGTAGCGTAGAAGACAGCACGTGAAAATCACGTTCCAGACCTTTGAATATGCTCTTACTACTGGAAAATTTATTACACCCAACATATAAACAAAAATAAATTATTAAGAAAATTACATATAATTAGAACCTACATTTAAATATTAATTTAGAGAACTTTTAGGTGTAATTGGTAGCGTTTCGAAATAATTTATTAAGGAAATCCAGCAAATTTGCCTCATATCAGAAACTGGGCACGTGGTCTAGTGGTATGATTCTCGCTTAGGGTTCTCTCTTTCTGGGGGTACTAATATGCGGGAGGTCCCGGGTTCAATTCCCGGCTTGCCCCAGCAAGCCTGTACATTTATTTTTTTGCATATTTCAAATAACTTGTCTACCTTAGGCCATACCCAGAAACAACATTAAATTACCTACCACACTTGCAAAACAAGCAAGAAGTCTGCCCTATTCAATTGAATAACTGCACCTGATTCTTCACAAGTTTTTTGTTTTTTTGCAACTAAAACTCCATTCTAAAAAAAAATGCAAGGTCGTGTAAAACCACAATATGTGAAGAACTTTTCATTCAAATACAACTATCACACATCGAAACACTAAATGAGTTATGTTCGCTTAAAAGCACTATCAAGAACGTTGATATCATGTTATACACATGTTAGATACTCTTCACAAAGCACCAATGTCAATTTACTTCCTATTTCCAAGACAAGGAACATTGGTATAATTGCTCATATTGATGCTGGGAAAACCACCACTACAGAACGAATGATTTATTATAGTGGAAAGACAAATAGGATAGGAAATGTTGATGAAGGTGATACAGTGACTGATTATTTGCCTTCGGAAAGAGAAAGAGGGATTACTATTCAACTGGCAGCTATTACAGTCCCTTGGAATCGTCATAAGATTAATATTATAGATACACCAGGACATGCAGATTTTACATTTGAAGTGATTAGATCATTACGAGTTCTTGATGGTGCAGTAACCATTCTTGATGCTGTTGCTGGTGTTGAATCTCAAACTGAAAAAGTTTGGAAACAAGCAAGTGCGTTGAAATTACCGAGAATTGCATATATAAACAAGATGGATCGTCCTGGTGCTGGTTTTAGTAGAACTGCCAAGGAAATAATCCTGAAATTAGAAACTCGGGCTGTATTATGTAATCTTCCTTATTTTGAAACATCGAAACAAGATATTATATTCAAAGGTGTTATCGATGTTATTCAGAAGAAGCTTTTAATATGGAACCCTGAGGCTGATACTTTAGGAAATGAAATTTCTGTTATTGATATTGAATCTGCTAAAGATACTAGACCCGAGATTTATGAAATGCTCACAAAATCAAGAGAATCAATGGTGGAAACTTTAGGAGAATTCGATGAATCAATTATTGACTCCTTTTTGGAACATAATGAAGATTATTTGAAAATTCCATCATTGTTATTAGATCAAGTTATTAGAAAAGCCACTATTGCCAATTACTTAACACCAGTTCTTTGTGGATCTTCCTTTAGAAATATCGGTGTTCAACCATTAATGGATGCTGTTACCAAATACTTGCCTTCCCCATTGGAAACTTCTATTCCTGAAATAACTTGTGACTCAACTAGTTTAGGAAAATCTAAAAAGAACAAAAAGAGTAAACACAATACTGAAGTCCAAGTAAGAATGGATAAAGAAAAGGGATTGGTTGTACAAAATGATAAAAACTTGACTATTGCCTTGGCATTTAAAGTCTTGACACATAAGACTCATGGACCAATGTGTTTTTTCCGAGTTTACAGTGGTAAACTTAGTACAAATTCCCAAATTATCAATACAAGAACAGGAAATCAATTACTCATTAGAAGACTCTCAATTATGAATGGAGAAGCGCCAGAAGAAGTTAAATATATCAATGCAGGGAATATTGGAGTGATTATTGGATATGAAAAGGACTTCCAAACTGGTGATACTATTGTAGCAATTGGTACCTCCAAGAAATCATTCAATAATATGGAGTCGAATTTGAAACTTATGCCAATCGATATTCCTCCTCCATTGTTCAATTCAGCAATTGAACCAAACACATTTGGGGATGAAGCATATATGAATGAATGTATTGAAACGCTTGTTCGTGAAGATCCATCATTGAAGGTGACATATGACGAAGAATTAGGACAAACTATTGTTAGTGGCATGGGAGAATTACATCTTGATATTGTTAGAGAAAGATTAGTTAGGGATATGAAGGCAAAAGTCAAGATGAGAGATGTAGCTGTCTCATATAAGGAATCTTTTATAGGTTCAACAAGAACAGGTGAATTTAAAAATGAAGATGAATCTGTTAAAATTCGAGTGAGTATGTCGTATTTGGAAGGTAAGGCCCAGGATTCTCACTATGCCGATGAAGATGGTGCTATTACCTTTGAAGAAGACAATAACATTATTATTCTCAGCAATGAATGTTGTTCAGATTTAGTTAGAACTTCCCTTGAAGAACGAAGATGGAAATGTGAAGGTTCATATGAAGATTTACAAGAAGTTATATTGAATGGTTGTTTGACTGCTTTACAGATGGGAGGACCTAAATTGGGATTTACATTACAATCAGTTGTGATTAGAATTGATTCCTGGAATTTCCCAGTTACTAATACTACAACAAATATAGGTGAATTGATGAATGGTTCAAGACAGGCAGTGAGAAAGATTGTAGAAAAATACGAGAATGAATTTACCATTCTTGAACCAATTATGAAAACAAAAGTTTACGTTGACTCATCAAACTTGGGAGAAGTATCCCATGATTTGACTCAAAGATGTCAAGGAATTATTCTTTCAATGGATGATAATACTATTGACGACAGTGAGAATACTAATTGGGCAAGGTTAGAAGCAGAGAATATTTACTTACCACCAGATTATACCATGACCAAGGCTAATACACATTTAGATAGAGGAAATAAGAAAATTATTGTTGCTGAGACTCCTTTACGAGAAATGATTGGATATTTGTCTAAGTTGAGATCACTTACTCAAGGTAAGGCAACTTTCGATATGATTTTCCTTGATATGAGACCAGCACTGGGGAATAGAGCTGAAACTATTATTTCCAAATTCCGTTACAGTTGATATAATATATAGAATTTACATGTACATAGAGTAAGACTTACATAGCTTACATAGCTTACATAGCTTGCAAAGCTTGCAAAAACTTGTATTCTAGATTCAGAAAAAAAACCACGTGACACAAAAATCTCGGAGAATTTTAAACTCTAAACAAAAAAAAAGTCAAACGTTTTACATATAACCATCCTCGGATTAATACTTAGACTACAAATCTACGATGAATGCAAATGCGTTTGTTGATAGGGCACCATTGTCGTTGGACAGGGATAGGGTCACATGTCTTCTCTTATTAAATGCACATCTTATGAAAAAGGCAATAAACATTTACCATTCTGTACTTTGTAACCAAGAGATGTTAAAACAGATGCCTGAACAAGAAAGAGTTCGTACTGTGGAATCTTATCAACATTGCACACGAAGAATCCATTGTAACTTATCTGTGCTTAACCATCTTCATGATAAATACCATGGAGACCCTTTGCAACAAACACCCCAACAAAATAGAACTACTTTTCCAATAATGTTGTCTGCACCTCCAGACATGCCAGAATTGACCCAGTTGTATACCAAACTTCAAGAACTATATCCTGAAGCTATGCAGTTTATTAAAATGAGAATTCAACAAATGAGAAGTAAACATATGCAACAACAACAATTACAACAACAACAACAGCCTCAACAAATACCACAACAAGACTCACCACATCAATCTCTACAACAGCAACAGAATATGCAACAACAACAGTTTGCTTCTCAACAACAACGTCAACAACAGCAACAACAACAACAACAACAGAAACCAGAGCAAGTTTTTTACCAGAAGCCAGACAGCCAAAAAGACCAATCAATGTACAATAACGGATACAATTCAGTACCTCGTCAAATGGGGAATGCTGAAAACATGCCAACACCTTCAGGAAGAGCTCTGGCAGACTTCTTTGTTCAATCAGGATTAACTGATTATGTTGGTCCTGGTGCACCCAGTGCCAGACCACAACAATCTCAAATGGCCCTTTCTCCACAACAAATTTTACAACAGGCCCAAGAATCAAGTATGAATACTCCTGGAGATATGCTTAATCAACCAGGTAATCTTGATTTTTTCTAATATAGTATTTATTTGTATTTAAATTTTGTAACAATAATAATAGTTTTTGTTTATTTTCATAATCATTGTATATTAGCAATTCTATAAACAGAGAAATAAATTGGGTTACGATTGATCCATAAGATCTTGAAACTCATGATTAACAAGATCGGCATACCCCCCTGATCCCATTGTGAACCCTGAATGAGGGAAATCATCTGGAGGTACCATACCAAAGGAGAATCCAGGCGATGGAGTTACACTTTGTGGATTAGCAGTTGAAGAAGGAATAGGTGAACTATCTTGATTTCCTTTTAGCTCATGCATCCCTGAAGGTGGATGATTAGGATTACCTCCTGCTACATTTAACCAACCTGCATCATTAGTAATTTCATTCCATAATTGTTGTTCTTCATCCAAATATGTAAGACCTTCAATTCCCGTCAAGTCTTGATTTGTATATACATCTCCTGGGGTTGGAGTAGGTCGTGAAATCATTTCTGATATATAGGAGGAATTTGGAGGTGGAGCCTGTACTGGAATTTGTGTGTTTGATTGTTGGTGTTGTTGAGGCAAGGATGAAGGATTCAGGGCTGGTGGAATATGCAAGTAATCCAAATCTGACACTTTAATTGCTGGTGTTGGTAAATCTCCCAATGCCGGTTCTTGTGATATATCATTAAATACAGTTTGATTTAAACTTTCTGAACTTTCAAAAAGGGTTCTAACTTCTTCTTCATCATCATGTTTTTCTAAAATATCATTCATAACCCCATTGAAATCTAAAACTCGAATCAACTTCAATAATTGAGCTCTTCGAAGTGCTGCAGGGTAATTGCCCAATCTTTTCATTTTGGTAAATACAATCAATGCATGATCCAAATGAATTTTAGTGGCATCATGAACCCCAAATGATGCATTGAATAGAATTAATGTTGAAGCAGAAGTAAATAAATATTCTCTATCCATCCATCCAAATAATGCCACCATATTATCAGGTAAAAGTGCCCAAATACTTTTAATAGTATTGATTGATGCTTGGAATGAAGCATTCAATAAATATAATACATTTTTGGAATATTTAGTTAAATCAATATATTTGCTTTGAGTGTTTTGTACTTGCAATTCTTTTAGTTTCTTTGTAGCAAAATGAAATAAAAGTGGACGAACAGCAAGATTTATTCCCTGAAAGTATTCCGTCATTAAATTCACCACCAATCTTGAAACTTGTGGATTATCAACTGTGAAATCTATACGAAGATATTTTGGTAAAGAATTTTTCCATGACATTAATCTTTGAACTAAATCAGACACAACAGGAAGAATATTAACTGTAGGTTGTTTTGTATATAACGAGGATAAAATAACCGCATTAATTTGAGTTATAGTGACACAATTATTGATATAATCAGCAGGAGGGAATATATAATATCCTCTAACATCAGTTTCATCTCGTGGGAAATCAGTTAAATCAATCTTAAAATCAATGGGTAATTCAGTAGATACTGAATCATCAGCAAAACTCAAGGGTAGTCCTGCTTTAGAAGAAAGCATTCTTTCATACATATATACAGTCCACCAAATTCTTCTTCGATGTTCTAGTTCAAAACGATTTAAATTTTCTTTATCAGCATCTACATGCCATCCTAAAATCAATGCTGCCCTTAATGCTAACCCAAAATAAAAATATGAGGCAACTGTACAATCAGCAACTTGTAAATAAAATGCATACAAAAGCATTACTTCAACACCTCCATCTTTGGTTATATTATCGATAGCACCTGATGCAAATAAACCTGTGAAAAGTTCTGAAGCTTGATAGAAAAATCCTGATCCAGGTAAGGTATATTTTTCACGTTTTATCTTACCCTTGTTTCTTGAATTTTCCATTTTTAATCGTGAAGTATGAGTATCTGATTCAGTTCCTAAATACATTTCACCAATAGCGAATATGAGCAAAACTTTACAAAACCAAATTGTTTCCAAAATTGTTTCATCATCTGTATCCCTTTTAATTGAATTTTCATCTTCATCAGGACCTTTACGTAAGGATATATTTCTTCGTAAAATTCTCTTGTTTTCCATAGCCTTACCAGAATATAAATTCATTAGAAATCTTTTAATTAATCCTTCATTGAAGAAATAAAAACAACCATCATTGTAATTTATAAATGTATCAACCAATAACATAGCATATGAATATGAAGGAAGAGAAAAGTTGATTGATAAACCTGGACGGGTGTGTGTTTTCGATAATGTAATTTTATATGCATTTCCTTCTTTTTCAAAAATTTTTGATTCTCGTTTTGCATGTTGTGAAACTGTAGAGGGTTCACTAGGTGGATTAGGACTTGTTGGATCTTGATAACCAGTAGTTGACAGAGGACTGGAAAGACTGGATGTTGCCAATAACGAATTGGATACAGTTGTAGGTACCATATTTTGAATTTCCAATCCAAAAAGAGTCATTGAAGATGAACCCACATATACTTTTTCTCCAGTACGGGATTGAACTAATCTTCCATACCTGTCTAGTGAAGGATGTATTATTTCTCCTCCACTATTGGGATATTGTAGTTGTTGTAGTTGTAGTTGTTGTTGTTGCAGTAGCAGTTGCAGGGATTGAAGCTGTTCTTGTATGCTCTGTTCAGGTACATAAGGTGACTGTTTTGGTGTTGTACCTGTCACAGCATCTTCCAAACTAATATTATCCAGATCAGATCGTTTAATTTCCAGTTCTTTTAAATTATTCCTTAATATAGCATTATCTTTCTTTAATCTAGCAATATCATCATGTAATTTTGAAAGATATTTCATAGAAACAACAATTTTCTTATCTGCTTCAATATATTCACATCTGGTCTTTGCTAACTGACATTTCTTACAAGGATCACCACCAGGACATCGAATATGACGTGCGCGACATCTAATACATGCAAGTGAAGTTCTCTTTTGGCGACCGTTATTAGTGGTATTTGACTTTGATGTAGATGGGGTTGGTTCAAATGTAGATTTCTCAGAGCCACTGGATGTTAACTCTAGAGCTGTTTCTTCTTCTGTTTTTATTATCGGGGGAGATTTTGTCAGAGTAACAATTGTTAAATCTTCATTCGATGATAAGTTAGAGCTTAACTCGCTCATTTTGTTTGTAAATTATTCTATTATTGGCTTGTCTGAGGACAATGTTATTGAAACGAAGGTTTAAAAAGTGATGTTGTAAAATGGTTTGTAGACCGTTTTTTTTTTTGACAAAGAGAAAAGAAAAAGACCCATTCTAGGTTGGCGCTAAAACTGGGGGAGGAAAGTACGAAACAGAGTGAGGTAAAAAAAAGTTATGTGTCATTTCTTATTTACACCAACCACAAAAGTTGGTTTTTTTATTACAAGGCGTTTAAATACTGTTAAAGAGTAATTGCGAGGTAAGATCTACATGAATCCAACTTGCATTTAAGAAGAAATATATTGAATTTTTCTTGGACTGTGATATTAAGAATAAATTTACAAGTACCATATACGGTAATATAAAAGTAAAAAAAAATCACCAAACCAATTTATACGGAAGTGACTAAATCCGAAAACTATTTCAAGTTAAGAGGGGAATTATTTGTGGTCATATACCTCTTACCATATAAATTAATCGTGTACAGGCACAATTTTTTTCTCCTGAATCTTTGGTAGTGTTTTATTCTACAATACCTAATTGAATATTGAGTCAGCGTGCGGTATTCAAATTGGTAATGGAGAAATGACCTGGAACGATAGGCACATAGATTCTGGTTATGGCACTTCATTAATAAACTTATCTTCTCTCCCTGAAGAGTTGATTCGATTGATATTTTCTTTCTTGCCAGTTAATGTACTATATGATAAGTTGCTAGGGTCAGAGAATTGGGATGAATTACAACTTCCCCAGCTACAACTAATTGCTTTCAGATTTATATTTTCAAAACCATTATTAATACGAAGTAAAACTAGTCAGATGTTTGATTTTTGGAAAATTATTTATTCCAATAATGAAATTGAAAAGTCAATGGTTTCCTATGGATTCGATGAAGGTTACCTTTTAATGAAGAAATTGATCAATTATAATTTCAAATTGAATTCACCAGTTTTTCCTCAAGATATAACACTATTGTTTAAATTTCTGGATCGTTATTTCCAAGCTGATAAAGAAATCACTCAACCACAGTTGGAAAGAGATGCCTTGTCTAGTGAAATTGAATATTTCATCATGATTTTGGAATTACTTTTATTTGATAATTTTTACAAGGATAGAATAAAATCAATAAATTTTCATTTAATTTATGATATGAATCCTACTCCTAGCTTAATGTTAAGTCAAACGAAAATTATCCAGAAAATTGAGATGTTAACGAGAAAATCATATAAACTTATTGTTTACAACAGAAACAAAGTAAAATGGTTTATTGGTTTAAACCCATATCAATTGGAAAACTTGAAAGAATTATATTTATGGAACAACGGATTCAATGATTTCAATATTATAAACTATTTTCATGGAATACCCCTGAACTTAAAAGTACTTCATTTAACTGGGAATGATATTACCAGTTTAAGTGGGTTGGTTATACCAACTACATTAGAACAATTAATCATAACCGCAAATAATATATCCCGTTTAGAAGGAGCAAATTTCGAAGAAGCCAAAAATTTGCAAATTTTTGACGCCTCATTGAACGCAATAACCGAGTTAACAAACCGAGTAAAATTCAATAATAATCTCAAAGTATTTAGAACCCCTTACAATAGAATTCAAAACTTACAAAATTTTGAAATACCGAAAAATTTAGAAACTCTTGCATTATCCAAAAATTTATTAACTAAAGTTGATTCCATTCGTTTACCACATACTCTCATTGATTTATATTTAAACGGTAATTATATTAAAACCTTGCCAGATAATTTTTTCTTTGGGTGTGAAAACTTGACCAAATTAAATTTGTCAGATAATATATTGGATGATCTCGACAATTTGGGAAATTTGCCCTGTAATCTAGAGGAATTAATATTGGATAATAACGAAATTGACAATAACGACTTGTCAAATATTCTTTGTTTGAAAAAGTTGAAAATTTTATCAATGATTTCTACTGGTTTAATTTCAATTAACGGGAATCAATTTCCTAAAACATTACATGTATTGAAATTAGATAAAAATGATCTTAGTGAATTAATAAATATTAACTTTGGAGACAATTTAACAAAATTAAATTTATCGGGAAATAACTTGAAAAGATTCAATGTTGAAGAATATAACTTAAAATTCCCACCTTCATTAACCTTTCTTAACCTAAGTGAAAATCCTTTAGAAACAGATTCCTTGTTTATTCCTGCTTCAATTAAAGTATTGCAACTTAATGGAACAAATTTACAATGGAATAATCATTTATTGTCCCGTATTCCCAGGGGAATCCAAGAACTTGAACTAAACACTTCGGGTAAAAATCAGCATCATCCTTGTTTCGATTTTGCTTCCTATCTTCCTAATTTAAAATCAGTTAGTATGGAAAGAAATAATATTGTTTCAATAGAACAAATGAGATTCCCACATTCTTTGGAAAGTCTATATTTGGCAAGTAATCTCATAAGTATGATCCCTTTCAACTTGATACCAACAAATATCAAATATTTGCAATTCAACAATAACAATATAAGTTTGGAAGGATTGAAACTTCCATTTTTTCCTAAGTTGGAGTATTTTGGAGTCTATGGAGACCAAACATATTTAATTCGACTGGACCGATCTTAAACAATTTAATAGACAGAGTATTTAATGTAATATACGAACATGTAAATAATCAAGTTTGAAATAGTTTTTTAATTGCAACCAACAAGAGAGAAGTCGGAAGTGAAAGTATTCAAAAGAAATATATGTAGTGATGGAAATACCATCGAAGAAATAAGAAAATACATAAAGTATCAATAAAAATTTATAAAAACAAATCTAATCTAATATTCTCTGGTGTGTGGACTAGTACTAGCCTTGGTAACAAAAGTAGTTGGAACTTGTCCACCTTGAGTTTTTTGTTTATCACAATCCTCAGTTTTCTTTCCTGGTTTAACCTTATTACCGTCTTTATCTTTTTGACCTTGCGGAGCATGTGGAGAATGTGGAGGTGGGTAAGTTGGATGAGGAGAAAGAGAAGTATAAGAAGGAGTAACAATAGAATGTGTTGGATGAACTGGATGAGAAGGAATAGCAGTTGGATGACCAGACTTGTGAGATAAATGATGAGTCTTGTTGGTCCAATGATGTGGAGGATGAGTAAAGTTATGGTGGTGATCTTCAAAACCAGGTTTGTTCCCATGATGCTTATTCTTTCCTGGGTGGTCTTTGCCCCAAAATCTCCAAGGGAAAGGATTGTAATCTGAGTAAGGAGGCTGTGGGTTATGGGTAGGAATATCCGATGGTTTATTAGTAACAACAGTGGTCGAGCCTGAAGTAGCAATACTGGTTGGAACGACATTAGTTGATCCAGTTGCAGCAACACTAGTTGATTCACTAGAAACTTGAGAAACTTGATAGATGTCAGTGTCAACCTCAGAAACTTGAGCAACTTGACTAAGGGTTAAACCGAATGAAGCAGCAATAACTAGATATGTGAATTTCATTTTTTAATGGAAGAAATGACTAATTGATGTATAAATATTAACCGAAAATGATGAGAAGATTTCAAAAATCGAGAAAAAGTGAATTGCCATTCCCTTTATATAAGCTTGGGATTTCCAGGCAAAGCTACTGTGGTGGTTTCAAATCCCATAGCAAATCTGGAACAAGATTGCATACTAGCCTTCACGAGCATTCACATAAACAAAGACATAAGGGGCAATCTGTTTGAATAATAAATTTATTTTCATTATTATTATTTTTAAACATTCCCTTTCCTTTCAAGCTATTGTTGCAAAAATGTGCCAAAACGGTTGGATCTCGCCCAATTTGCTCCAATCCAGAAAAGAAAAAAAAATAATTGTTTTCATTGTTAGTGTTTATTGTTTAAGTAAGGTACAGAATTGTTCAAGAGCCTAGAACAGCAACTTCAAATGAACAGTTCCAAAGCCGAGCAAACTAAACAATTCTAGAATTTCTATTGTACGTTTAGTCATATACCGGAATCATTTTTTGATGAATGAATTCACGTGGGTAGATTCCTATTAGCAATAACAAAAACCTAACACAGATTTATCCATGGGTTAATATGAAAGACCAGAATTAATGCTCAAGAAGGGAATATTTTTAAATCTTTCATTGTTTTAAATTGAATGGTACCTTACTAAAAAAATAATCGCGCTATAAAAGAGAATTGACAAAATATTTTTTTGCAGTCATTCCTGTAGTTGAAACATACACATAAGAACGATTCTATACTGGGAAATAATTAATGTATCCTAAGGTCGTCTCTAGGTTATTTGTGCTTCAAAACTAAATGAAATTCTTGTAATACTAAAACGCAATCACTCTTTTTGCGGTATGACGTCAGATTGATTGAAAGGGGAGCTGTCTCACGAGGTAAATATAAGGTCCAGAAAGAGCAACTACAACGTGGTAAAATAGAAGAATTCTTTCTTGCTGTGCTTTATTTATTCATGGTAAAACAATTATAGCAATTATAACAATAATATAAACATATAAATATAAAAAAAAACTCAAACGACCATTTAATTGGTTGAAATTAACCTAACTTAGAAGCTTGGGAAAACGTTTTGTGGGAAATGGCCAAGAACATTACCAGGCTTTTTATATTCACAAATGAGGTAATAACCATAAGTAGTACCAGAACAATCCTTAATAGCACATCCTACTGCATCTGTGTTTTTCCAAACAACTTGAGTAAAATGGTTGTATTGTCCCAGGTTGAAATCGTACCCTCTAACTTCATCATACCAACCTTGAATAGCAGCAGAACATGACTTGTACCCTTTTGCTAAATTTTCACCATATGGACCACCGGTATGTTTCAAGGCACTTCTACAGTCAAAAGCATTAGCATGTTTTTGTGCATAGTCAGCCAATTCTTGACTCCATCTTAATGGACCGACTCTATGCTTGGCACGTTTGGAGTTGTGACAATCCAAAACTTCTTGAATAAAGTTGTTGGCATGTTGCTGAGGTTTTGGTTTTGGTTGAGGAGCAGGAGATTGTCCAGTTGAAGCACCAACTTGGAATTGGAATTGGAATCCAGCTTCTGCCTGAGCTTGGGCCTCAATTTTATGTTGAGGTTGAGGTTGAGGTTGAGGTTGAGGTTGAGGTTGAGGTTGAGGTTGAGGTTGAGGTTGAGGTTGAGGTTGAGGAGCGGGAGCGGGAGCAGGAGCAGGAGCGGGAGCAGGAGCAGGAGCAGGAGCAGGAGCAGGAGCAGGAGCAGGAGCAGGAGCAGGAGCAGGA
>KI547134.1:140090-199955 GCA_000497715.1 Spathaspora arborariae UFMG-19.1A
AGCAGGAGCAGGAGCAGGAGCAGGAGCAGGAGCAGGAGCAGGAGCAGGAGCAGGAGCAGGAGCAGGAGCAGGTTCAGGTTCAGGTTCAGGTTCAGGAGCAGGTTCAGGCTCAGGTTGTGGTTCCCCTACAGGGATTGCCGCTTCTGTTGGAATGGCATCAAGTCCTGGTACATTAATGGTGTACTGGGTATACAGCCCATCTTCAAGACAGGACCTACTAACAGTAACATAGTGTGTCTCAGTTATGTAAATCTCGGCAGCTTGAACCGCTAAGCTGGACAAGAGCGTCAAAGGTAAAAAAAACTTCATTGTACGTAGTTAATACCAAAAGGAATGACTTCGAGTGAGTGCAAAGGAGTGACTAAAGTTGGAAATAATTGGAATTGACAAACTTGAAATAAATTGAAAAAAAGAATTTATCTACATAAATTGAAACAAGAAAAAATGACTTCTATTTATAATTTCCACTTTTGGATTCCGAGAGTTTTGGTTTTAAACCTATTTTTGGGAAAAGTTAAATTACTTTGGTTAGATACGAGGGAGCAACAAATAAACTATCGTGTCTCGGCTAACCTGCATGGTGGCTCAAACCAAGCGGTACAATAAACTTAAATTGTCTTGGCTTCCTAATTAAGGTTTTTTCCCACTGAGAATAATAGCCCCACGCGTCATTTTTTTTTAAGCGCAAGGCTTACAATGGTTAATTGGTTCATTATAAACTCGACTCCTTTGAGATCAGGAAAAAGAAATGATTCACAATTCACTTGTTTCAATTGTACAATAATTTGGGTGTTTTATTGATGAATGACGTCACTTAACTGATTTCAAACGTTTCTTTCGATTCTAAAACAGTTGCTAGTTTTCTTCCAGAACATATAAACTGTGAGTATTCAAGGAGAAAAATTCTCTTCTGTTACAAAGAATACTCTCTTGTAGTGATGCTTCGCCATACCTGATACTAATTATAGCTTTGCAGGGATGATCTGTTCACAAAGCGTTAACGGTAACTGTGCATTTACTGTAGATAATCTTCTAAATTAGGATATACAATCTCATATGGTTCAATATCACCTCCTTCAACACCTTCTTCGACATATTTGCACCAATTTTTCAAAAATACAATCCCACTTCTATTCATTAAATCTAAATCTCCAATAACACACAATTGTCTCTTTGGTCTGGTTATGGCAACATTTAATCTTCTTTGATCACTTAAAAACCCAATTTCTCCAGCTTCATTTGATCTTACTAATGTCAAAATAATAACTTCTTTTTCTCTTCCTTGAAATCCATCAACTGTACTTATTTCAATTTCGGTTTCTGGACCCATTTGCTTCTTCAATAATTGAACTTGTGCTGAATATGGAGCTATAACTCCAATATCTTTAGGTTGTACTCCATTGACCAATAATTTCTCGATATGTCCTCTAACAAGCAAAAGTTCCATTTCATTAAATTTTGAATCTCCTTCAATTGATTCACTAATTTGTTCTGGGAATTCACCACCTTGTGTATCATACCAAATACATTTAGTTAACGTGTCTTCATTTTCCTTTACCCATGGCAAATCAGCAAGAGTAATATTTTCAACACTGGAATCACTCTTCAACTTATTAGAATAAAGTTGGACATTAGGAAACATCATAATACTTGTATTCATTCTATATTGAACATCAAGTAATTTTTTAAATTTATTACCTTCACTTTTGAGTACAAGACGGTCAAATAATGTCGTTTCAAGAATGGAACTACCCTTTTTCTTAACCAGTTTAACCGTTGGAGGTAATTGCATATTATCACCCGCTATAACAAGTCGTTTAAAATTATTATTTAACAATAATGGAATCCAACATTGAGGTTCCATTGATTGAGACACTTCATCTATTATAATTGTATCAAAGGATAAATCGTTAGTACGTAATTCATATGAACCAGAACCATGTAATGTAGCGACTATTACCCTGGCACTAAGTAATAATTCATGAACAATTTTCTTTTCACGTTGTTTCAATTCTCGTTTAAATGCTTTTAATTCTTGGTATAATTCTCTTCGTTCAGCATATCGTTTACATTTTCGGATTTTCGTCAATGTTGTCAGAATGTCATTTTCAATATCCTGAATTATTTGTCTTCCATAGCTCTTGGATAAAATTTCTAACGAATGTTGTAAGTTAACAGGAAGAAGTCTTGCAGGGTGACCTATTCTAATCAATTGCCCTTGTTTGTATTTATCACCCAATCTTTCTAATATAGTATCTACTGAAATATTCGATGGACCACAAACTAATACCTTTTCACCCAAATTGGTTAATTGCTGGATAAGCTCTATTAAAGTATAAGTTTTCCCAGTTCCTGGAGGACCATGAATGATTGTTATGTTGGATTTATTGATTGCAAATTCAATTGCTTGTTTTTGAGAATCATTCAAATGAGGATTGAAAAAGGTTAATTGATGATTATTCTGGAGAGGTACATACTTTGATTCTCCAAGTAATATTTTATGAATATCATTTTTATCACTTAGTTGAAGTTCATTTACTTTATTCATAGTTGAAATCATTCTTTTGTAAGTTATTGAATTTGTCAATTTGACAAGCCACATTCTCGCCAGTTCATTTGTATTGTTATAATATTGTAAGACATGTGCATCATCTGTAGATTCTTCAACCGAAATACTAATTGTTTGAGTTGATACTTTCAAAACAACTGCTTCTATCCCTGGGTCTTCATTCTCCTCAGAAGTTTCACCACTTTTAGATTTCTTTTTCTTTGATACCTTCTCCATCTTAGATAACTTTACAATATCTCCAGTACGTAAAGTTCCTGTATTTATATCATTATCTCCAAAGGCAGGGTCTAATTTCAATTCCAAGATAGTCTTGGCACCTAGTCCAGTTCTTAAATTAACAATTTGTAGATTGATAACAGCTAATCCAAGTAGGGATAACTTCTTTGGAGAATACATTGATATGTATGCATCTGTTTGAGATATATCTTCTTGTTGTTCCTGTTCAATTGCATCTTTGAACTGTTGAAATAACTTCATAGCTAGTGTTTTTCTTTTCTTTTCTTTTTTCTTTCTTGTACGCAGTTAGTATGTTTGAATCTTGTTTCTTGAATTATTCAATTGATTTGGGAATAATTCATGCATCTTAGATTCCAGAGTAAGATATACTACTACATCTTATTTTCCCACAGACGTTTTTTTCCTTTGATATTTGATCATACTGATTGATTCAGCATTCATGCAGTAATCGTGGAATCAAATGGTAATGATCATAGAGTAACACGTACTTTCAAAATATCCAATTGCCTTCTACAAAATCCACATCAACAAATTTTTTTTCTAATTCTCTACATACTTTAATACTCATATAAACAAGATTGATAAACAAACCGTACTAATCAACTTTATTAACTCTCTTAAATTCATCCAAACTTCTTCCAGTTTCTTCTTTAAATCTTTCGCCTGCTCTTTGAGCAAAGTTATAAATTAAATTGTTTTGTCTGAAATATCCACTGTATCTTAATAAACTAACAACTCTATCATAGCATGCTTCACCAAATGCTAAATATTTACCAAAATAACGACGAACATCAACCAGCGAGAAATGCGATACATCAAATTGTAGTCCAGTATTCCTATGGATACCAGCAAGGATAATTGAGATTAATACTAAATCAAACGTATAATGGGTTAATTTTCCAAGCTATATTTACTTTGTTAGTATTCACTGAAGAATACTTGCAGAGGGTAGTTTAAACAATATTAATATACCGACCAGACAGATTTACACATGAATCAAACTACCAAGCTAAGGGTTTTTACATACACTCATTATCGATACTAATTGTTGTTCTCAATAGATAAACGAAGATTCCGCCCCACGAATTTTTTTTCTCTCTATTTTATTGTTTTATTCTGTTATGTAAAACTATAAATCTATTTCCTTTCTTACTCTTTTTATAGTAGGCTCTAAATCATTACAGCTCCACTCTAATACTCTCTTACTGGTTGAAAGACCAACTTTAAATCTAACTAACAACTCATCAATATTTAATTTGAGTTGTTTATCAATTAAACTATTGGCCAATCGAATTGAGATCGCCTCTAAAGCGGCTAATAAACCAAATCTAGTAATTAACATATCAGCACCATAATCAATACTTTGTAATTTATAAACTAATCTTAATAAGCTCGTTTTCAATTTAGTATTTCCATATTCGGAATTAAATATATTGACAAATGTTTCCACTATTCCCTTTTGGAATATGGTCAAATCTTCAACAGTTTCAACACCTTCTGTTATTCTATCAATCAACCATGTCAATTCTCGATAATATTCACTTTCGCCATCTCGAGGATGAGTAATTAGATTGTATAAGGGGACATCATTACTCTTTAATTTGGGTGTACTTAAAACATATCTAAAGGATTTTTCATAAAGGAAATGGCCAGGGTTCGATAATATGGGAACCAATTGTGACCAAACATACCATACCAAATGGGGGATACTGTTCTCACCATGGGTTAATGTGAACAATACATTTGACAAATATACAGTGTAGATACTTTTATCCTTGAATGAACTATCGTCTCCACTAATAGATTTCAAAATTTTGGCAATTATAATCTTGGATATTGGAACATACTTTGGATTTGAAAAGGTGGTAATTATAAATTGCAATATTCCTGTATCAATAAGATTCTTGATATTAAACACTACTTTCTCAGATCCATCCTCTTCCTTAGTAATTTTTAAAAGTTCTTCATTGCTTAAAGTAACCATTAATAAGAATTCTGGATCATAACTAGTTGCAGAATACAACCCGGAGTTGAACAAATTAGAAGTTTGGTAAAGTTCTTGAATTTGATCCCATTTTGTCATGACCATTTTGGCATTACCAAACAACAGTAAAACTTTATAGGATGTGTAAGTATTCTTGATAAATCCTTTATGCAAACATACAGTAAATTCTCCTTTCCCATTATTCTTAATTAACCTGTCTGGAGTAAAATCATAATCATCATTCACAGATTCTTCAATAAACTCCCAGTTTGATACTTTGGTTAACCAAGAAACAGCAACTTTTGCTTCAATCTTTATTAAAATATCTTTCAACAATAAATCTTCTGCTCGGTTACTACCAAGATATTTGTCAAGTACAAGTTCAAGATTATTCAAAGTGGAAAGTTTCCCTACATCCAAATTGAAAAGAGTATGTAATATGACATTGTTAAAATATCTCAGTTCACAATTTGATTCATTAGGCAATTCATCATTGATATTTAATGTAATTTGAAATATTCTTTGATAATCTATTTTACTTTTAGGAGCAATTAACACCAACTTGGTTGTATATTTCAAGTATTGGCTAGTTTTATTCCATTTAGACTGAAGAAGTACTTCGAGTTGAGTATTTAAAATTGAATCAGGAACTAATTTCCAAACATTTGATTCAAGTAAATAATTCCCCATTCTTTCAATAAAGTCGTCAAAATTAGTAGAAAGTTGGTCAGATTCAGCAAATTTCTTGGTGATATAAAGCATTGATTTATGTAACCATGATTTAATTTGTTGTGTAAATTCAAATTTAGATATGAAATCTATGAACGAAGGAATAAATGAATATTTTAAACCAATTTCTTGTACATATTCGAACACTTGCTCAAATACATTAGTGGAAACAAGTTGACCAGTTGATAAAATAGTCAATAATTCATGCCATTTTAATTCACCCAAGTTCTTTGCCTGTAGTAAATTCATAGCTATGTCAATTACTTTATTGTGATATTCTAAAGGAATATCAACGTTCCTTTTAATTAAAGAATATGTGATTAAACAGTTTAAATAATTATCTTCAATATTATCAAGCTTATCCATTAATAAGGTAATCACATCAACTGAAACTTGAATAAAGTTAGCAATCAAGAACTGATCATTAGGAGTATTCATGATTGTGGTAATAATTTGTTCTAATTCTTCAGAAGAAAAGTTCACCAACTTTAAATCAATTATCTGGATAATTAAAGAATCCCTTTCATGTCCAACGTAGTTATATAACTTTTGAAAATCTTTGAATTCAAGGGTAATATTCTTGACAACACAAGCTTGAACTGCCTGGAGGAATATATCACCTTCAAGTGACAATAACTTTTGCAATTGTTCATGAGACATAATCCACATAAATTGTTCCAAACCTTCTTGTTGATAATTCACGTATTTATCAAACACAAATTCACTTAATTCACTTTTGCTCCCTGTGAATCGTGGACTACTAATAATTTCATTATAAAGACTAATAGCCAATTCTACAGTATCACCCCTTTCTTTGAATAAAACCAACCAAAACTTCTTTGATGCAAAATAATTTAAAGCATTTTCCTCAGTTGTACTCATTAAATAATTCCAAAATTTACTGAATAAAAGTGTTACTAACTTTTGAGCAGGTTTCCCATTTTGTAAAGTATTATCCAAAAGTTTAACAAGGGCTAAAAAGTCCAAGTTTGAAGCAATTACTTTCTTTTCCAACCAATTATTCTCGATTAAATCGTCAACTGATTGATTCATGACAATCTCAACTATTGTAGAATCCTTCAGTTCCTTGGTATTGGTAACAAATTCTAATTGTTCATACAAGTTGTTCTTTTCTATGATGTCATTTATTTCCAAAAGATTAACCAATTGTAATAATACAGATTTCAGTTCACCAATAGTTATCAAATATTTCATAAAATGGAACAACCATGCCACATAACTAACATCTTCATCATCACCTTTTAATACGAATCTAAATTGTTCAAATAATGCCACTATAAAAATACTAATACCATGATATTTTTCATGAGACAAATCAAGGTACTTGTATGGAGTTCTAACCGACCTAGCAATAGTTTCATCTAACATATTCCATAATCTATCTCCTACTACTTGTCCCTCAAATGAATAAATCAAGGGTAATATAGGTGAGAGCAAATCTTGAGAATTCCAAAGTATTTTTTCTTGTCCTAATCCAGTCAATAATTGATAAATCTTCATCACATAATTCTTATCAATATTTGAATTTGTGGAAAGTCTAATCAATGAAGTAAAGAATGTATTCCCTCCTGTACTTTTATTCCACCACTTGAAATCTTGCTCATTTTGAATAGAAATGTATAAATCAAGTAATGTCAATTCATATCCAGTTACTGAAGACATATCAGCGACAATAGTAGATAGAGCACTTGAAATGATTTTGTTTAATGCATTGTTGTTCCCACTAGACCGGAATGATTCATATTTTTGTAAAACAGATAATCCAGTTAGTTTAATAAGTTTACTTTTATCTTGTTCTAAAACTTGAGTAACAATATTCAAATCAGGTAACTGGGTCAATACAAGATCAATCAACTCTTGCTTGATATTAGCTGTTATTGTTAATACCAGTTGTAACCTGTTCAACATGTATAGTACCAATTGTAGTGTTAATTGAATTAGCAAAGGTTTCTTACTTGTTATTCCACTGATTAAGGCACCTTTCGAAAGAGGAGCAAATACAATACTTTCAGAGATTAGTTTAGCATCAAATTTCAACAAGTGGGGATTTGAAAATGTAGGTAATTTTGCTTGTAATACATTTGAATATAATAAAGTATGGGAAATCCACCATGCAGTCAAAGAAGGTTCATGGTATCCGCCTCCATGTTGGACTATCCAATTCATATAAGGAGGTATTAATTCTTGATTTGCTTCTAATACTCTCACCATATACTGTAATTCAACATTAGAATCTCCAGGTTTTAAAGTTGTTAATAATGTGAATAACAATTTATTGGCAATTCTAAAAGTTTTATTATTGATTTGTACTGGAACACCAGATGTTGGTTTTTGCCAGAGTTTATCATTGGGAAAAACCAATCCTTGTTTTGAATTAGCTGCTAATTTATTCATAAAATCTATAAAGAACAATTCTTCAGTTTTACTAAGTATTACATGAATCTTGTGCATGAAATTTTCAGAAAGGATCTTACATTTTTCACTTCTTTTAAAATTAACCTCTCCTAAAACTTTCTCATCAAGAAATGCTATAATTTTTTTAATTAATTCGATTGAATCAGTACTAAGGTATTTCCATAAATTGTTTATGATTTTCGGATGATTCAACAATAAGTCAGATCTATGAAAATACGCAACATTTGAACACAAGTCTAACCAAAAAGAAACAAAATTAAATCTAATTTGTAAACCAGGTTTGACTTTATCCAAATCAGCTACTTTTGCTGGTGATAATAATTTAGGTAAGGAATTCAAACTGAAATCAAAAGTATTTAAGAATTCAGATACAATGATACCATCATAATTGATCAAGTTGTTCAAGATTCTTATATTGGCGTTGGTTAAGGGTGGTTTTATATTATTCAATGCACGATATATAACTTTGATGTGGTTGTTTAATATATCTTTGTAAGTGTCTATAAGAATAGGTTTCTGAGCTAATAGTAAAGAATTTGAAGTATTGATCTGATATGTTAACTTGGATAATTTTATAGAAATGTCCGTGAATTGTGTATAATCATTGGTTGAAGCATAGAATGACCATATTGATAATAATTTGGATATACTGTTTGATTCAATAAAGTTGATTAATTCTTGTATATCAGAAGTTGATACAAGGGTATTCAACTTTTCAAGTAAACCATGATCAACATTGATGGAAGGTGCAGAATAAGTCTTGCGCTTCTTTATAGCTTCTCCTGTCATTGTCAGAGTTGCAGGTTTGCTTAGTATTGTCAATGTCTATATATTGTAAAAGCAAAAAAAAAAAAATATCTAGTGTGAGATGCTCATTGCTAAAAAACCAAGGTCGTGTGTAAGTTACCAATATCAACAGTATTGAAAACATCTACTTTCAATGAATACTTCAAAAAAAGGCATACAAATATGTTTATTATCAAGCATAATGAGTCTTTCAATTTGTATTAAATATGATACAACATAAAAAAAGAAACAAACACATGCTTTAACTTATCATAAATGGTTGCGAAACATCTTATCTTATCTTACTAAAGCATTTTTAACTCTACTACTGGTTACAATACCTACGAGATTATTTTCTGTAGTCATTTGCTATGAAGTATAAGGTTACTGTTTCCCCTTGTGAATTTCGGATAATTCAAGTTGAAATTCACAGTTTCACCTATAATTGATGCAAAAAAACGATAAACTCATTATTGGTATGTTTGCTGTTAAATTCATATAATTGAATCAAAAAAAAACAATAATCATGACATTAATTCGTGACCCAAGATGAAATGAGTTATTTTAAATTGAAAAATATCAATTACTTTCATGTATTCGCCCCTCCTCCTTAACCTCCTTAACCACCTTATTTATAATCAGAAAAGAATTTTTTGAGTCAGAAGATGATTAAATGTTACATTGGTGCCCCCAAAAATGACCAATTATTCATCAAAAACAGAGACCCGTGTGCACATTGATAAATCTACTTTTTTTGACAGTCCATGACTACATGACAAGAGAGGGGACATTGAACAATGACATTTCCTAATTGTAAAAATATACAACAAAGAAGGAAAAATAAAATAAAAAAAATTGAACAACCTGATAAAACAATCAAATCTTGGTGATAACAAATATTTGTAAATTGTTTAAACAATTGGTTTTATTGTGATTACCAGCTAGAATGGAAGTACAAAAATCGGATTTTATTTTTGATGATTTTTATTCTTCCGGGCCGTTGCTGACAATTCCGATAATGTAATACCATTGTTTAACATTTGATAGGTTGGAATGTTTTATGTGTAACTAGCAAGTACAATTTAGATATATTTATAACAGAAGGGGTGCAAAAGGGTGTGGAATGATAAGGCTAAAACTTCGATTTTCGATAATATTTTACTGTTTTAATTTATCAACAAGTCAAGGGGGGGAAGTAAGTAGGTTAATTGACTAGACAACCAACTATGAGGGAGAAAAAAAAAAAAAACAAAAAATAATATTTTCGAAAATTTTCAAACATAAGGGTATTATCACAGAAAGAAAAGAATTAAGTACGAAGGTGGAGAAATTGAGTTAACCCCATCATGCACAATCAGACCCTTTACTGAGAATTTACTGAGAATATATGTGTTTTGCCAAGAAGAACTATATTGCATTGTCAAAAGATTGTTGCTATGCAAGGCTATGTGAATGTGATTTTTCTTTCAATCTATTTTTTTTTTTTGACACCTCATAGAAACTGACAATAAAAATCTGACAGGTTTCTTTTTTAAAATACTTATTTTTACCTAAATATCATTTCCAGAATTATTTTTGAAACTTAAATCTTAAAAACACTACATAATTTCAGATCAGAGTTGGGATTTTCCCCCACTAGCCTTATTGTTTTTGGCAATAATTGTTTCAAAATATTTTTTTCCTTTGTTTTCAGAGGATCAAACTTTGGATCTTTTGATCACGCAATTTTGGTTGCAGTGAATGGTCGTAACAGTTCAGTGTTTAAGTTTTAAGGAGAATACAAAGAAAATAAGTGAATCATATCAAGGGATTTGAGGAGACGAGTGATTCGAAGTTCTGATTAATTATGAAAATCTCATTTCTGTGTAAAGATTGTTTTGTGTATGTGTGTGCGTATTTTTTTTTGTATTGTCAGAAGTTGCAATGTTGACATAACCAAAAATTCTACTTTTCTTTTCGGAGTAACAATGGAGTTTAAGTTTAGAATTCTGAAGTAGACTTCGTCATCATGCATGAATGGTGTCTTGTTTGCTTTTAACAAAACATGATTGTACCTTTTATATATTGTGATGACAGTGCAACTTCAAGCGATGCTGGACCATGAAGAGTTCTTCACCCGCAAAAAGAACTAAAAAAAAAATAGAAATTGTGTAGTAAAGATGGCCAAGGTTGCCAACTACTGTTTTAAAACCACGAACGAAATTCATACATTAGATTTTTGACTTTGTGGCAACTATTGTTTTATATAAAAAAAAAGATAAGGTAATCGTGGCAAAAAAAAAATACAACCATCCCCCCTTTATCATACATTATCTACCCTTACATACCGTAGTTGGTATGTACCGTAACCGTAAATAATAAGGTTACCAATAACACAAAAATAAGAACATTCTTGATTATTGAAAATATTTCTCATCTATCAAATTTTAACATGATACTATAAATCAACTCAACGGTACTAAACCAAGAATTTGGAGCACTGTTATTTATAAACTATATTTAGCAAGTTGCTATAAATATATTGCTAGGACAATTCCATAACTTAAATTAGATTTGTAAAAATTGACTGTAACAAGGTTTAAGGAAGCTTTCGTATTGTTTTCCCAGAACAAAGTCAATATCCCAATTTTTCGTTTCTTTTTATTTTGGAATAAGATTGATTGTTTACAAGTATAAAAATAATCCTTCCATTGATTCACTTAAAATACAATTTCCCCGCTTAAAGATTCCCTCTAGTTTCTACTTTGAAAACACAAAAATTCCTGTGTATAACAACTATAAATATAGGAGTCTGTACTTTGAATTTCCCAACTAATGTTTTTTTTTCTTATATAGGTAAATTTCTATTTGCAACCAGAGAAGAAGAAAATAAAAGCTTATTCTTTATAGGATATATCTTATGAATTGATTCAACATCACATTTCGTCATATATTAATCAAACGTGAAATAGAAGAGTATTCCCCTCCCTTTTTAAAACATTTTGACCATCTTTCCTACAAATGTTAGCTAAGAAAAAGTAGTGAAGTACTTTTTTTTTTAGCTTATTACCTAGTCAACCGCAATATATAATTTAACACATCCTACATTGAACCTTGTTTCATCTATTGTCAAAGGTTAAAAAAAGCTTTCATATATATAAATCGAACTTCCATTGCTTTGAAAGACTTGAACTAAATAATAATTTGATTGCTGAATCTTTTTTTTATGTTACATTAAGCAAAGACAGCAAACATATTACACTTTAAATTCAATTATTTTTTAAGCTGAAGACTATGGCATTGATTGAAGTATGTATTTTTTTTCTTCTTCTTTGTTTGAATTTGTGTTGATAATCTCCCAACTAAAACCAACCAAAACCAACTGACTTCATAGATAAATTACAAAATTACCCCAGAAAACAGAACCTATAACATCCAAAATCACCTCAATATCCTACAAATCTATATTTAACTTTATTTGCCATCTTTACTATAGATTTGAATCACAAGAACCAACCATTGTCTTTTCCTGCAGCATGGGTCATTTACATTTCGAAATGTTTTGTAATGTTGCATAAGCGCGCAGACAATGAAACAAACAAAAAAAAAGTCTTCTGAATATAAACGAAAATTTCTCGGAACCAGAAAATTTTTAAATTCTCCCATGGGGAATCGAGTCATCAACTCTTTTTCAAAACTAAAGTTTTCCTTTATTCATAATACTAACATATGATATTTTAGAATTTTAGAAAGTTATTCGTAAACAGTGATCCTACAACAGAAACTTCTTATACAACAGCAATATCTGAACCCGTACAATCTAACGAGAAGTTTTTGTCACTCCCTTTAAATTACTCATCTCCTACATTAACTCAAGAAGACACGTCCATTCCTGAAGATTTAAAAGATATGTTATCAACTAGTTGTACTACAGAAAAGAGTTTTTATAACTCTACACAATATAAAAGTAATTCATCATCACGTTTTACATTTAATGAAGCATTACACGATGTATACCCTGACCTACCTCCTCAATATAAATTGATTTGTACATTAGGCGAAGGTGCATTTTCTACAGTATACAAAGCTATTGATACATTACAAGATTTAGTGGTTGCTATAAAAATCATCAAAAAGGCAAATCTATCTTCAAAACAATTTCATAATATAAAGAATGAAATTGCTATTATGAAACGAATTAATAATCATCCCAATCTTCTTAAATTATTAGATTCAATAAACAGTCCTGACCATTGTTTTTTAATTTTGGAATATTGTAATGGTGGTGAAATATTTAACAAAATTATCGAATATACTTATTTTTCCGAAGCTTTATCTCGTCATGTATTCAAACAATTACTTTCAGCAATTGATCATCTTCACAAATTGAATATTGTTCATCGTGATATTAAACCTGAAAATCTTTTATTTAAAAAGATTCCCTTTTGTCCACGACCTCATGAAGAATTTAAAAAATCTTTGAGAGTGTCTGATGATGAAGCTAAATTAGACGAAGGGGAATTTAAACTTCATATTGGTGGAGGTACTATTGGTTTAATTAAATTGGCTGATTTTGGACTTGCAAAGCAATTAATTGTTGACGAAGCTGAAACAAACGAAGAAATGAGAAATATGTATTTAAAAACACCGTGTGGTACTGCTGGTTATACTGCACCTGAAGTTATTACATGCAATGCAAGACAACATTTCTTGAAGCGTAGTAAAAATTATTATTCAAAATCAGTGGATATTTGGTCCTTGGGTTGTTTCTTGTATACTATTTTATGTGGATTCCCCCCATTTTATGATGATGATGCTAATAATTTAACTATAAAGATTTTACGAGGAGATTTTGTATTTTTACAACCATGGTGGGATGAGATAAGTGCCAATGCTAAAGATTTAATTTCAAGAATGTTGACAATTAATCCAGAGCAAAGAATAACAATTGATGAGATTTGGAGTCATCCTTGGTTACAACATGAAAAGGATGAAATTACTAAACAACAAGAAGAAGCTACTCATTATTTTAATGATTCTTGTAATTATCAAGTGTTTGATGCTGAAGAACGTGAAAGTCCATTAAGTGTTCCTATTATGAATAACCCACCATTGAAATCTCCTGCAGCACAAGCTATTAAGAAAGTATTTGATAATCCTGCTATGTTGGAAGATGATTTTAAAGATAATGAAGTAAAACATGTTGAAAATGTCGCAGATGTGGATGCGGATGCGGATGCAGAAACAGAAGAAAACCCTAGTACTGGTCCTGTTTGTAAACGTGGTTATGTAAGGACACCATATCCTACAGATAACAAAGATTCTATGTTTGAAGAAGATGAATATGATTGTGAAATTGATGAACTTGGAGATGAATTAAAAAGTTTACAAGTACAACCATTATCTCCTAAGTTAAGATTAAAGAATCAGCATGGTACATCAATGTTTTCAGAAGCATACCTTGAAGATGAATTGCCTGATGAATATTTATCTTCTAATAATTCATCCCTGGAAATTGATTCAGCAGAACTTGATTATCAAACTCGTTCTTCTTCAATTATTTCAGGTATGAATGGTGATTACAAATTCACTCTCAATTTAAATGATTCAAATTTAATTACCAGAAGAAAATCATCTATAAAAAAGAGAAACGTTTCCAGCAATTGTAGTATTAATATGCCCTCCTCTACTGGAGTTAATGAAAGTACAGAATGTGCTTAAAACATGAATTATGAAAAACTTATGTAAAAAAGAAATACAAAAAAGATGTAAGAAAGTTTATGATGGGTTTTAATGAAAGTTGATTGCTTTTTTTTTAAATATTTGGTATTATTTATTTTTCAAGCATTATGCATTTATATTGATACAGATTTATATTATAGTTTTTTTTTGTTAACATGTAAAAATAGTATTAAATATTTTCAACAAATATAATATATACATAAACGAAATACTATTTAACTCTTTGTTTTATCTTCTTGGTGTAATTTCAGCTTCTTCGACACCGTCATCAGTTTCAGGTACTAATGCATCATTAGATTCTAATAATTCAGCCAACTCACCAGTTTGTGCCATACTAGTAATAATATCACATCCACCAACAAATTCTCCATTAACATATAATTGAGGAATGGTAGGCCAATTACTATATTCTTTAATAGCTTCTCTTAATTCTTGATCTTCTAATACATTATAAGCAGCAAATTTCTCTGGATCAACACCTTGTTGTCCTAATAATTGAATAGTGGCTCTAGAAAATCCACATTGGGGGAACTCTGGAGTACCTTTCATAAAAAGAACAACAGGTGATGAAGCTACTGCTTGATCTATAGCTTCCTTAATTTCAGTAGACATAAGTCTAACTGAGAATAGTTGTGGTCTGAGTGGAGTCTGGGAAAGTTGTTAGTATGTAACAAGGTAAAAAAAAACTACTTGATATAGTGGGAAAGAATACCTACGAATCTTGGAATGTTGGTTAAAGCTCTTCTGAACATCTTGCTATTATTAATGGAGAAAGATATCAATGCTGAATAATCATTGCATTTTCATTCAAAGAAAGATTTTGTCGGGTCGTGTAGATCTGCCAAAAGTTACAATAAGAAATCTATATGAATAAATAATCTCCAAGGAAATGAAACAAGATCGTTTATTAGCAATATATTTAGTTCAGTTAATAAATGTTATGGTTTCCAGATTCTGTTCTAAAAATACCAATAATTCCAACTATACTTCTTCTTGAATTAAATTAATGAATATCAATGATATAACATCCTTACAAAGAGAAGCAAAAGCAAATAAACATTTCAACTGAATGTATTCATCATTCTGAACAGTTGTAAAGAATATCCGAGTATTTCCGGTTTATTATAACAAATAAGTCAGACTACCCTCTCCCCAGTTGCATAATTTTTAAATTTTTTCGCAGCCTTTTTGTAAACATTTGTTCTCGAAAATTTGCAACTATTTAAACACATAGAATTATCCCAAATTTTTAAATTGCAAATTCTTCTTTTCTTCTTCTTTTTCTTTATACTTACTTTGTTCATATCAAGTCAACAAAGACAATTTAGCAACAATGCATATTCCTACTTTATTAACAACTATCTTTATCATTTCCCATTTTCAAATTAGCGGCTATTATGTTCCTGCAAATGGAGATGATTGGACTAAATTAAAACCAAATTGTGAACCACTTGAAGGTAGTTTTGACACTATTCCATTTGTATTTGGTATTGTTGTTAACCCATATTTTATTAATGAAGAAGGTGAATTAGAAGAACCTCCAGTTTCAAGTATTGAAAGATCTTTAACTACTAGTTTTGTTACTTCCATAGTTACTGCTGCTCCAAAACCAACAAAAACCAAAGATATCATTCATCAAATTCAAGATGGTCAAGTTCAAAAAGTCAAGACAACTGAAGAATGTAACGAAGAAGAAGAAGAACAAGTAGTTGATGAAAATGGTGATGTTATTCCAAAATTATTGAAAAGAGGTCGTCATGATTCTAATGATATTGTTGTTGGAGAAGATCCTAGTTATGATGACACATTTGATTCTATTGATGAAATTTATGAAGATATCGGTGGTGAACACAAACATGAAGGTAAACATAAGAAGAAACATTCTAGAAAGGGTAAACATTATGACAAACCTTATGAAGAAGATCATAAAACCAAGAATGGTAATTATGGTGAAATTGAAGAACAACAACCCCAATTACCAGATGATGAATTTGTTTCTCCAGTTTATGCTGTTGCTTGTTATGGAAATTCTACATTAAGAATGACATTAAATGAAGGAATTTTAAGAGATTCAGATAACAGAATTGGAAGTATTGTTTCAGGTCATCAATTCCAATTTGATGGTCCAACTCCTCAACATGGTGCAATTTATGCTTCAGGATGGTCAATTACTAAAGATGGTCAATTAGCTTTAGGTGATTCAACTAAATTCTTTCAATGTGCTTCAGGAGATTTCTATAATTTATATGATGAACCAATTGCATATCAATGTCATCCAGTCACATTAGATGTGGTTGAATTGATTGAATGTTAATCAATTCTCTATATAGTTTATCTATTTATTTTTACTTTAAGAAATATTGTTTAATTTTTAAGAAGTGATTGTAATAAAACTGTAAATTTCTATATAAAACTATGCATGAGGATCAAAAAAGTCCTTAAAACGAGTGTGTCTAAATAATCTCATACCCATTGTTGTGCCATTTCTTAAATCCATACCTGATTTAGCATTTATATACTGTTCTTCTACATATCGTAATCCATATTTCCATTTCTTTAAAATTATCCATGCAGTAATTGCATAAAGTATACCAGCAAAACAATCAAATCTCCAATGATGGTCCAAATATAAGACGGACCACCATTGTCCAAGTACATTAATTAATCCTAATAATTTAAAACTTGACCGTTTTGAATAATGACACACAAAAAAGAAAATCAAACATGCACATGCACTATGAAATGAAGGAAATGATGCAAATTTGTTTGGGGTAACATAATATACCAATTTATGTAATACAACACTAAATCTCATATCAATACTGGTAAGTGAATCAGCATATATCATATCAAATGTTGGTTGTTTATTATCACCATATAATTTGATAAACAGGGGTGGAGCATTGGGGAAAATCAAATATGTAAATGAAATTGCTATAGTTTGTAGACCAAAACTAAATAAGAATAGTTTAAGTGCTCCTGGTGCATGGAAAATGTATAACCATATGGCAATGAATGCTGGGACTAGAAAATGAACAGGAACATGAAATACCCAAGCCACGATATTTTTTGGTTTATTGACTGGAGTTTTCATAGAATATAAGATATTTAACAAAATCCAAGAACCTGCTAATAATAATACAGGAGCTAAATTCCAATAATATTGAGCTTTAGACTTTACTGGAAGTTCAACTGAAGTTTCAAGTCCACCAGAGTTGGAAAATTCAAATAAATCATCTTCCAATACACTTACACTGGATAGTGATATTATTGAACTTTCACTCATAGATGGTCTTTCCGATACGATAATTTGACTAGTGTCGATGTAGTGTACAGGTTTCAATTTATAATAATCTTTATCATCTTGTTCAGATTCATTCAAGTTTATTGTGTTGTTGAAAAACCTGCTAAATAATAAATATGCTCCTGATACCACTAATAAAAAACCTGTTAAAGAACCAATACTTAATTCAAATCCAAAAAAATAGTAATCATAACGATATAAGAATTTGTAACAAATAGGATTTGGTCTAGGAATATAACTAAAAGCACCTGAAACTAATATACAAAATGCAAAAAATCCAGCATTTATTATAAAATCTTGGAAGAATAACATAGGTTGTCTATGATTCAACACATCTTCTCTTATTTTGCTATAAATAACCCCGAGATATCTTAAACTCCACTGTAAATGGGAAACTAGTCGATATAAAATTCTCCCCAAAAATAAGAAAATGAGCTTGGAAGGGTTCAACAACAAGCTTATATATAAACGCTGGAGTAACATAAGGGGAAGTATATCTGGTATCAGTCAGACGAGATTAAACTTCTTTGCAATTTTTTTTTCGACCCCTTTACATTTTAGTCCCTCCGCATTACCCGCGATAAATTTAGGTCTCACGGACATAGGTCGCACCGACGTAGATCGCACGGACGTAGATCCCCAGTCCATGTCGGTCTAAAAAAAATTAATACCACAGATCGAATCCAAGAAAGAAATCGTCCTCAAACACTTTCAAATGAAGGTTGAACCCTTGATAAAATATGTGAAATTTCCTGAAAGAGAAATATCCGTGTTTAAAAATACCAATATAGTTCAATCTAACCTGACAAGTCTTTGGCTATGTAGAAATCAACAATTGCTACGATCGGTGTTAACTGAATTATCACATTACAAAGATAATACAAACATAATTTCTTGTATGAATGGACCACTACTAGAGCGTACTATAGGGATTCCTCCACATACATCACCAAACACATTTACTGAATTAATAGATTCATTGAAGGATAGATTTTTGGGAACTATTGAATTTTCTAAAACTTTGGATCTACTACTTATCGAGAATATATCTGCATTCTACTGGGATATGAAGGTTGTAGATAAATACAATTTTTCTAAACTTGGTTTTAAATCCTTTGAACAATCACAAAATTGTTACAATATGTTTATCAAATTGTTACAACAGATTAAACAAAAGTATCATTGCTCAATCGTTGTAACTGCCTTTGATATTGAGTTTGATCTTGGATTAAATCCCGCGAGAGAAATACCAACTATAGAATTAGATTGTCAGAAATTTTCACTTCTTCCCTTAGTTCTACTTGAAAGTTTTGACACTATAATGCATATCGACACTCTTGAACGAATAGAGATATTCCAGAAGAATACAAATAAATGGTCAAATTTAGAGTATTAAATTTTTAGTTCTTTCGTTAATATTTTTCTAATTATATGTATATATTTGTAACAAATATCTGTCACGATGTAATGATTGTTGTTTTGATAATAATAATAATAGATATATAAATTCCTTACATAACAGACAAGTCTCCAAATTTTTCCTTGTAACCTGGGACTTCCCACTTACCATTCTTAACCATATATTCAACCTTTTCATCCAAATCTGGTCTAGCCTTGGCAACATCATCAACAGTTAATTGTTCAAATGGTCTAGATTTTTCAATTTCACCAAGAGTAACCTTTAATTGTTGAATTTCATTAATAACAGCTTCTTCAGTTTCCTTAGCATTTTCAATAGCTTGTTGTTCAAAAATTTCAATATTCTTTAAAGTCTTGGAAACATCAATGGTAACTGGTCTAAAAGCCTTGACAGATCTTTCAATTTCATCAACAACTTTACTATTCTTTAATACAGATCTATAGTGATCAAAATCAACTTCAGTAGATTGTCCAGTTAAGGTAGAAATTTGTTTAACAGCTTCATCATGTCTCTTCTTGAATGCAGTTAATGATGCAGCAGTAGAACCAGTTAAACCTAAACTGTTGATAACTTTAGCAAAGTCAACTTTCTTGGCAGCTTGTTTAGCAACAGATGACATGTTTATATATATATATTCAATGCTTAATTGTTGTTGATATATAAGTTTCACTTTAGGAACTCTTTCTCAATTTTTTTTCAAATTGAATTGCCGAAATCGTGTTTGATTTTTTTCTTACTGTTCATACAAACACAATTTTTCAACCAATGGAAAATGTGGATTTTTTTGTTAGTAGGATTTTCCTAGCAATTTACACGACCCTTAATCACATGATCTGTATCACATGAGCGGTATCATGTGACACACACATCACATGAGCGGTATCATGTGACACACACATCACATGACGAGAATTTAAATTTCGCGTTGGTTATTTCTAGATTGAAAATTATATATAACCGATCCAACCATTAACATCCAATTATATATGAATTGGTAACATGCTGAAGAATCAAGCAAAAAGTCTGATGAAAGGACTAACACAATTCATCACAGATTTAAGGAATACTAAAGATCAAGATGAAGAAACAAAGAAAATCAATCTTGAAATAACCAATATACGAGAAAAGTTCAAAACATCATTAAATGGTTATCAAAAGAAAAAGTATGTTTGTAAATTAATTTATGTATATTTACTAGGAAATTTGGATTTAAACGATTTTGGTCTTAAGGAATCATTTGATTTACTTAGGTCACTGGTATATTCTGAAAAACAATTAGGATATTTGGCAGTTTCTATATTGCTTAACAATAAAAGAACAAAACCTTTAAAAGAACATATGAATTATGTTCTTGAAATGGTTCATTTAGACCTTGTAAAGGATTTACAATCAGCTAATGATGAATTTAACTGTTTGGCTATACAATTTATTGCATCAACATTTAGCGTCACTGGTACAAATGCCTTTCAAGTATATGAAACAGATTCAAATTCTAGTAAATGGCTTGAATTGATAGATATGACTTATTCTTCAGTATCGTCTCCTGTTCAACGTTCAATAGTAAGAAGGAAAGCAGCTATAACATTAAAAGTGTTGTTGGAATTATATCCTGAAGTGATAATTACAAATAGTAATTGGATTCCTCGTTTACTTAAATTAATAGACGATCAAGATATTGGAACAGCAATATCTAGTATCCCACTTTTACAACTAGTTTTACGATTGAAGCCTCAATTTTCAATGTCGATAATACCTTCAATCTCGCAAAAGTTATACAATATAATCATAGAAAATAAATGTCCTCCACAATACTATTATTATAATTCACCTGCTCCTTGGTTAATTGTCAAGTTATTTCAATTTATGGAACAATTGTTTCTATTAACAGACAAGGGAGATAATCAGATAGTTTCAATAAATTCCCTTGATGAACAAACTGTATCTTATCTACGTCAAACAGTGGCTAGATCTATTCAAAATGCATCACAACCTATAAAGGGAATACCCAATAGAAATTCTCAAAGTTCAATCCTTTTCCAATCTGTTTCGTTAGCTGTGTTTTTAGAAGCTTCTCCTGAGGCGATACACGGAGCCATGAATGCGTTGTTGCTATTATTAAATTCCAACGAAACAAATACAAGATATTTGTCACTAGATGCATTAATCAAGTTAACTGCAAGACTGAATTCAACATTTCTTGCTTCCAAGGAGAAATTTGAAGAGGTGTTACCTATGATGTTGTTATTACTTCGTGACCGAGATATTTCTGTAAGAAGGAAATCTTTGGATTTCTTATACACAATATGTACATTTTCCAATTATACCACCATCATAAGTAAACTTCTTGATTATTTCCCTTCTGCAGATTTTGCCTTAAAATCAGAATTAGCAATTAAGATTGCTCATTTAGCAGAGAAGTTTGCTACTGATTCTACATGGTATGTCACTACCATGCTTAAATTGTTATCCATTGGAGGTGGATCGAATTCTAATGATACAAATTACATAGATAATGAAGTTTGGGAGAGAATTGTTCAAATTGTTGTTAATAATGACGATTTACAGAAAAAGACTGCTAAATTAATTATCAATTTAGTTAAACGATCACTTAATAGATCACAAACGGATAAATCGTCACCAGCATTATCTGAAAGTTTAATTAAAGTAGCTGCATTTGTTTTAGGAGAATATGGTGATCAAATCATGGCCATTGAAGAACTTAATGCAACAGTTCAATTCCAACTTCTTTATGAAGCATATTTTAAAGTATCCCTCATAACAAGAGCAATGATACTTTCTACATTCTTGAAATTCGTGATTAAATATCCTGATGAAGTATTTGTTCCTGATATTGTAGATTTATTTGAAGTTGAAACACAATCTATTGATTTAGAAATACAAACAAGAGCATATGAATATCTTAAATTAGTTACATTAGAACCAAAATTTGAATTAGCACAAAGTTTAATTAAAAGTTTCCCAATATTCAATACTCAAAAGGAAAGTCCACTTATGAATAGACTTGGAAGTGTTCGTGAGATTGTTGGTAGAAATAGATCTCGATCAGTGGTTTTAGCACAAAATATTAATAGAATAGAGACAAAAATCGATGAAGAGCCAGAAGCTACTAATCCATTTGAAAATGAATCTATTGCATTGTCACCAAACTGGTATACTGGATATCATAGAATGTTACATTATGACGCTGGGATTTTTTATGAAGATCAATTGATCAAAATTACATATAGAGTAGTGAAGGAAATGCATAATATTACTATTAAATTCACCGTGATTAACAATTCTTACAAGACGGTAGGTACTGAGATATCTGGATTTACAATTTTGAATTTAGAATCATTGACTAAATCTCAAGATCCTAATTATACATTACATATAAAATCCCTCCCTGAATCTTCAATTCATGATAAAACAACAATGGAAATTGAAATTAAAGTTCGTAATATTGTGGAAGATAACGAAAGTCCTCTTTTATCAATGACGTTTATTTGTGGAGGTTCATTCAACCATTTGAATTTGAAAATCCCAGTATTACTTTTGAAAACATTGGCACCTACAACTTTGTCCAACTCAGAAGAATTTACAAAGAGATGGAACCAAATTGGAGATGCTTTGGGTGTTGAAAAGGGCGAATATAAAACTAAAATCCTGCTTTCTCATAGATATACTTCGTCAAATATATCTCGACTCTTATCAAGAATTGGGTTTGCTGTGGTTTATGAATCTGTAGAAGCACTTGATGTTCCCATCAGAGTAGCTGGTGCAGGTATTCTTCATACTCAAAAGTCCAATTATGGTATTCTTATTTCTATTGCTGGTATAGATGAGATTGGAAAGGAATTGGAGATTACTGTTCGTTGTACTGGAGGTGGGTTGGCCGAAGTTGTATGTTCAACATTGTGTGAGATATTCTCAGGGAAGTTATAGATGTATATTTAATAATAGAAATATAGCATATATAAGTGTGTAGTCTTTTATTTGCAACCTATCTCTATTGAACTAAAGCGAAAAAAAAAGCTTTGATTCTTCACCAAGACTAACTAGCGCTATGTCAAAATATGCAATTGAAAATGGGTTAAGAAAAGTAAAACCGTATTATTTAACTTACAAAACACCTGCTAAACTTAGATGGTATGGTAAAACATTAACAACAATCTTTCAAACAGATTTTGCTGAAAGTGAGGAGGATATAATTAGTGATATAAGAAATAATCACCTTTATATACTTAGCAATGTAGGTAGGGCAGCTGGTCCTACAGAGATTAGAGGATGGGAATCACTTAAACTGAGACCAATCGAAGGGAAAGATGTGGTCTATCATGAAAAACACAAACATGAACCAAGTGTGCCCTGGCTGGAGGCTACTACTGGCATTAGCATTGTTTATCAAGATGAAGATTTAGTAGTGGTAAATAAACCTGTTGGAATACCGACACATGCATCAGGGAGTTACATGTACAATAGCGTTGTTGAGATTTTAAAGGAGCAATTGAATACAGATTGTATTTGGGCATGTCATCGATTAGATAAAGTCACATCAGGTGTATTGATTCTCGCGAAATCTAAACAAGCAACAGGTAAAATACAGAAATTAATACAAAAGAAAGAACAAAGTACTGAAAAAATTTATATTGCAAGAGTGAAAGGTAAATTTCCAGAAGGTAAATATGCATTTAATTGTCCTGTATTTCTGATTAATATTAATGGAGGATATTTGCAACCATCTAATTTGAATCAATTACAAGCCAATTCAACAACGATATTTAATCGTTTATCTTATAATGAGGAATTAGATCAGAGTATTGTTCTATGTAAACCAATCACAGGTAAATTTCATCAAATACGTATACATCTTAGAAACTTGGGATTTCCCATTGCCAATGATTTCTTATATAACCCAGATTGGGACCCGACAAACGAAATTATATATGAAAAGAATAAGCTTGAACTTGAATTATACAGACAATTGTTTAATAAATATCCTCAGTTTGAACGATTGTATGAATTGGACAATTACCCTCACGGGGACGAAGTTGTTGATCTTTTGGATATTATCGACTGGAATAATGATAAAGTTAAAGATACATTGAAAACACTAAAGGATAAACAAGCAGCAAAACTTGATGAATCTAAAAAGCTTGAACAAAGATGTCCTACTTGTAATCGTAAACTTTTCAACACTAACAAGGCAGTTAATCCAATCGTTTGGCTTCATGCATTAAGTTATTCACTTTCTGACAACCAAGGCACTGAATATAAATTCGAAACAGAATATCCCAAATGGAGCAGTATATAAAGCTATATAGATTTAATTAAACTCACCACCTTGAACCTCTATTTTGTCGTTTATTTGGTAACTGCCTAGACAAAAAAGGGAACTTGACAGTTCTGATGGGTTCTCTTGATGCGTGAAACAGATTACTAAAACTAATTTCTCTTAACAATTGCTTGGATTCCAATTTATAACTCTCACGACAATTCATTTGCATCTCATTCCAAAGTTTTTTATCAGTAAGAATTCTATCTACTGCTTTTTCAATCCCCTGTTTCAAAATTTGTTTTTGGTCAGTATTTACAGGAAGTTTGGGAATACCGAGGAGGTATGTCCCTGCCAACATATCTACCTGTTGACTCTTGTTAATATTTCTTTCTTGAATGATTTCAACATATAATCTTCTTAAAAGTTTCCTGATTCGGGATCTATAGAATGGTGTTTTCAAGGGCAGTCCATTTTGTTGGAAAAACTCATCTCGTTTATATTTACCTTTATACTTTGATATCTCATTTGCAAGTCTAGAATTGTTGTAAGTAGCTACTTGATTGACTATATATATGAATGCAACATTGGATTTTCTGTATTGTGATATGAAATGGTCTGAAGGGAAGAATCGAATAGATATGAATTCATTTTTCACTATTGGTCGATATTTTGAGGTTTGAGCAAACCGTATCCCAGGATTACATAGGGAAGAATCAATACCTTTTATATCCGATGGTTTGTTTGGTAGTATATTTGTGGTATAACTGGGAGGTTTGTAGGATTTATAGAAATCAACGTCGTTCTTGTAGATTGAGTGGTATTTCTGGAAACTCAGTTTACTAACATTGGTCGAATTTGGTATAAATGTTCTAGTTGGTGCTACAACTCTGAGTGTATAAGACTTTGATGCAAGTGACTTTTCTAGAAATGTTTTCAAGTAATTTCTACTCATTTATTAGGATCTATAAATAATGTTACAATATATATATATTCTTTTTTTTTCACAAATCATCTCTTAAGCACTTGGCAGCCAAAGAGTTACTGTTGTATCTGCTGTTGCAAATGTTAGCAATTTTGGATTAAATGCTAAAATTTTTGGTATTCCCAGTGAACTCGTTAACTTGGTTGAATTAGTAAGTACAATTGGATCAGTAAGACCTTTAGAAGATTTTAAATTACTGATATCAAAAATGTGAACTACTGACTTGGGGCTACCAACTAGTACGAATTTCCCACAAGGAGAAAATGTACAACATCCAATATATGGATATCTAAATGACATCCAATTGCGAGGATTAGGTGTGGCTAACTGAATTATTGCCTGTAAATGACCCAGAAAGGAATCTACAATATAATGTTCACATGATTCAGTTGAAATTAATATATGTTTTCCATTATTGGAAAATTCCAACTTATTCCAAAGTTGGCCTTGTAATGTTGGTATTTGCACAGTTAAAAATGAACCTTTATCGAAATTCTTTAAATCATAGATACTCAAAGTTCCTGTCGTAGATTCAGGACCGGAATATTTCCCAATTGCAAAAACCATCCCTTGAGGATCAAATCCCACAACGGAATTCTGGCCAATTTCAATATTCCCTGTTGGTGAAGATGTTTTCAAATCCCATAATTTGACAGTACCATCGAAACTTGAACTTATAAAAGTATCATGGACAGGATTTACTTCAATTGAACTAACTTGTCGTTTATGTCCTTTGAAATATCGTAAATATTGATTGTCAGATAATGAAAGGTATCGTATAGCATGGTCATTTTCTTGAGGTCCTGTTGGTGTCGATGCGTATAAACAATTTAAATCTGAATGTGTAAATCTTGCTGAGTGCGCACCATATTTTTGAGATTGTATATCTCCTTTATGAACACCTTTATGACAGTCATATAATTGAATTGATTTGTCAATTCCAGCAGAAATCAAATATTGTCCAGAATCATCGAAATCAAGTGAAGAAATAGATGCGCCTTGATGATAATCAAATAATTTTGCTGGTCTACAAGATGCAAGAACTTTTTCAGTCACTTGAATAGTTGATGATGTCGTTGACGACTTGGCATTGACTGCATTAGACATGGAAGGAATGATTTGTGATACTTCCGTGATTTTGCGGTACGGATTAAAACAGAATTCCCCTCCAAAAAAAAAAAACAACAAAAGCGCAAGTTTCAGTGGTGTTCTTGGAAAGGGGAAAAAAACGATCCCAAGTTTCCCCTTTATTTGTTTTCCCAACTTTCCAGTTATTCCGATTGTTGATATTACTTGATATATTTACTATACAAACTCAATTGAAATGTCAGGTAGTGTTCCATTCAAGGTCAAAGCAATCTATGAATACAAATCAGATTACGAAGATGATTTACCCTTCGATGTGGGGCAAATTATAACTGTAACTACAATCGAGAATGATGAATGGTATAGTGGTGAATATGGTGGAAAAAGTGGAATGTTTCCTAAAAACTTTGTAGAATTATTACCAATTCCAGAAGTTCCTATTTCCAATAGACCTGTAAAGACAAGTGAACCTTTAAAGGTTGAAATTCCTAAACCAGTTGAAGAATTAACAACATCAACATCACCAACTGTTGAACCAATATCACCAACTGTTGAACCAATATCTCCAGTTGCTCAAAGAAAAGCTAGTTTAACTTCTGCCATTCCTGCAGTTTCAGTTGTTCCAATGCCACAAGTGACTAAGCAACCTGATCCTTATAGTATTAAGAAACAATTTGTTGCTGCCAATACTTCTCATTATGTACCTAAAGTTGTACCACGAGATGAATCACTTTTGACTCACCATGCAATTCACAACACGGCAACTAAAGGGGATATAGTTAGAGAGACTGATGAACCAAAAGCTGAACCTGAAGAAGAGGGGCCAAAACTTTCTTTGAAAGAACGTATTGCTCTAATTCAGAAACAACAACAAGCAGAGGCAGAAAGAGAAGTTGCTGCATTGAAAAAGAAGGAAGAAAGGAAAAAGAAACAAGCTGAAGAAAGAGAAAAGGCAAAGCATTTGAAAGAACAAAAGAGTGGCGAAAGCGAATTAAGTCCAACACCATTGTCGAACCATGGTACTAGAGAATCAGGAATTGCCAAGTGTAACTCAATAACTGAACTGGTTCACAAAACTGAAGCAGAAGAAACAGAAGTACAAGCTGATTTAGAAATACCTGAAATAGAAGAAGGGGAAGAAGAAGAACAAGAAGAAAAAGAAGAAGAAGAAGAAGTACAAGCTGAAAAACAACAAAATGAAGAACAGGAACAAGAAGAAGATGCTGAAGAGGAAGATGAAGATGAGGATGACGAAGAACTCAAACGTAGAAAATTGGTTGAACGAATGGCCAAGATTTCAGGTGGTAGAAACATGTTTGGTATGATGGGAATGCCAACTCCATTTGGGGCTCCCGCTGATACCACTAGTAAACAAAAAAAGAAAACCAAAATTATTGTACCAGATAAAACTGTTCAACAAGCCGAAGCTGCAATTGTCTCTCCTGTATCACCAACCAGAGTTTCTATACCAATTCCTCCAGCTCCAGAATCCCAACCACCTAGAGATATCCCTGCATTCCCTCAGGAAACATCTTCAATGGCAGAGGATGATGAACCATCATCTTCAGATTCTGCTGGGAATGATGTTATAACTACTACCGAAATAGAAGCTCAAGTACTTCCTGAAAGAGCCAATGTTTCCGATAGTGGAGTTGAAGAAACTCAACATGATAAAGCGATTAAGTTGCACAAACATACAGCAATGGAAACTGAAGGAACAGGTTATGATGCTGATGTAGATTTATCTGATATTGCAAAACCAAATGAAACTGTAATTGAACCAAAGGTGAGTGTTGATGCTACTGATATAGATGTTGAATCTCATGAAACTTTAGAAGAAGATAAAGTTGAACAAGAAACAGTAGTTTCTCCACCACCAGTTCCTGTTTCGGAAAGACCACCACCACCCATTCCAGAAGCTGCCCCACCAATTCCAGGATCTGTTCCACCAATTCCCCTAGTTCGAGGTCCTCCTCCACCAATTCCAAGTACAGTACCACCAGTTCCCGGAGCAGCACCACCATTACCTGGAACTGTTCCACCTATCCCACCAGCTTCAGAATACAAAGAAGAGGAAGAATATTCCAGTTCTGATGAAGAGGATCGCTCCTCATTAACCGACTTATCACACTCTCACGATGCTCCAACACGTTCGCAAACTCTTGGTGTTACTGCAGTCCCCCCTCCATCAAACATCCCTCCACCAATCCTCCCTATTCCTAGAAGAGCCACTGAAGGAATTCCTCAACTTATGAAAACCACTGTTAGTGGACTGGATTCTGCATTCTCGAGAACATCATTAGATTCATCTCAAAATAGACCAACAAGAAGTTCTACTGAATTCACACAAACTCAAGCAGAGTCCTCTGTTCAACAAATTGAAAATGAAGTTAAAAGTATTAAGTCAGGTTCAAATTGGTGGGTTCGTGGTGAATTACCAGAATATCTTTCTTCACGCATTGGTCTGGAATTAATATTTGAAATTGATTCTCATACTATTGAGAAACGTGGACAGCGAACTATTGAATATAAGGATTATTATATTTTATTTTATGATTTATCACAGTTAGTATTTGAATTAGAATTTGAAAGACAAGATCCTAGAAGTACAATTAGATTAGTAAATTACTTCGTTAAACCAATACCTATTGTTCGTAAAGATTTACTTGATAGATATCATAAACAATTTGGAACTTTTATTGTTAATAGAGGGGCACAATTGGTAGGCAGTAAAATTAATGATGATTTAGTAAGTCAAGTATTAGACGAAGCTAATGCAAATCAACTTTTAATTCCAGCTATGGGGAATAAGAGTTTTGGAGTTACGATTTATAAGAATTTTAATCAAGCTAATGTATCAAAAATTGATGATATTAAACCAGGAGATATTCTTTGGGTTAAAAATGGAAAATTTACTACTCATAAAGGTATTATTGGAGGTAAATCAATTGTATTAGGTGAAGGTGAAGATAATATTTATTCAGCAATAATTTATGAATATGATTCTAAAAAGGAGAAATTCAAAGTATTTGAAAAAGATGGATCTGGCCAAGTTAAAAAAGAGAGTTACAAGATTGGTGAATTCAAGAGTGGAAGAATAAGGGTGTTTAGACCTGTTGGAAGAGATTATGTAGATTGGTGAATAAAGTGAATATATTGTTTTTTTTCTTTTTTTATAAATATAATAGTTAAAAATTAAAATATACACACATTTATATACTAAACTATACAAGCACGTACAAACCCTTAGACCAGAATTAAATGATACTTTAGACCCTTTGCATACTTCAGAAAACCATTCAAAAAATATGGGACAAAAAAAAAACAAAAGCCTATTAAAACAAAAGGGGACAAAATATTAAAAAAAAAGATACTTACCCACTAATGCCATGTAGTAATTTATTTTTCTTTTAAAGATACGAGGGATAATAGTAAGAAACATTTCACCTCTATCGAATTTTTTAATAAACACTTTTTTTCCATTCTTTCTTTTTATTCTCGGAAGGTTGAAGAAGAAATAAAAAAATACTAAAAAACACACCTTGGGAAGTTGTATTCGTATTGACAACAATTCTCTGTGCAAAAAAAGTAAAAAAAACCAAACAAAAAACATAAGGATAATCAAATGGATAGCAATAAAAAAATTATTAAATCGTGATACTGTGGTAATTAAGTTGAATTGAATTCGTTCATGGGGATCAGCGAAGAATTAAAAATTTCAAAAAAAAAATCTTCTGGAACATGGTTAACAAAAGGAAAAACTGGGGGAAACACCTAAAATATATATAAAAAAAACATACCTACCTAAGGGGGACATTTTCAATCTTTGGAAGTTCACTAAAAATACATTGTAAGTACTAAAGTTCATTGCGCGGCGTTGGAGGTTATGGTGGACGTGGTGGTAAACAATAGTTGATAAGGGACAAAATATTGACAAAATACTGAGCCAAACTGTTGTGGAAGGAAGAAAAATAAAAAAAAACACTTTCAATGAGCAAATAAAAATATTCCGACTATGGATGATCAAAAAAGCGGACAAATTATATATATATAAAAAAAACACTCTCTCTGATGATGGGACATGGGATATGGGACAAAAAATATATCTAAAGCGCCTATAAATTATGTAAGGGCAAATGTGTAGTGGGAAGCACTTGGGTCATGTAGTGGTCGTAGTTATTCTTTACGGTCGCTAAATCTATCTCTGTATATATTTGTATATAAGGAAATATGGCGGGCCTGACGTGGCCTGACGTGGCGTGGCGTGGCGTGGAAAAAAGGGAAATCGAACTAATTGGGATAAATGGGGAATCTCAAGGGAACTAAGGTAATGGCAACAGCAGTAGCAGAAAGTCTAAAGGTATCACTTTGAAATTTATTCTGGTCTAAAAGTTATACATGATTGTATAAAGGTTAGTATAATATGTTAGTATAATATAAATGGCATATGCTTGAAAAGAAAGAAATATGTATTTGAAATCTAATTTGACACCAGTAGTTTTTTTCTCCTCTTTTTATATCAATGTAACCAGGCCAAAAGAAAGAAAAAAAACCAGAAAAAAACTAGAAAAGTATGACCCCTGCATATCATTCATACTAAAAAAAAATAGGTGATCATTTTAGAGTTAGTCTCGCCACTGATCACTAATAGATTATCAGGACTGCATATGGAATATGTTGAATCTAGAACACAAGTATATGAAGTGGTTTAAAAGTATAAAATATAGTAGTAGTAATTAACCTTCGTCAATTCAAGTAAAATTCATAACTGACATTCAAATTCAAGAATATCTTCATTTGGTAAATTTCAATCATTTGTGATATTCCTATTGCAGAACTTTGCAGTAAAATTTCTATATTGGGTAAAGTATCCAGGGTGGCTACAACACAAAAGAATATGAGTATACTAACCAAACACTTTACACGATATCATATGTTCAAAAATATACTTAAGCTCTTTTAATCTTCACAAAACCTTAGCCATACTGGCGCCTTTTGAAATTCCGTAAATCTCACAAAGCTTAATGTGATGTCAACTTTGTTCTTACGCCCCATTTCCCCAATTAGGAAATATACCTCCCTGTTTTAAAAACACCTGCATATGATTAAGATTGCCAACGAGATTTAAACCAGTTTTAAAAGTACAACAATTTAGAAAACATTTATCAACTTCATCAATTTCATCAATTTCATCATCAGAAATCAACAATGACATTGGCTATTCAGGAAATAGAACCTGACTTCTACTTATCAATTGAGTACCCTCAAGAAAACGGATCACCAACTTCAGTAGCTAAAGCTCAGTTGTCAAAATTAATTGAAACATTGTATGCAGATGGCTTTGCTGCGCAAGTACGCCCAGGTGATCATTCTCATTTATTAGTGTTTATTAAACTTTTAGCTGATAAATGTACTGAAGAAATCGAAAAAGATTTACTCAAAAGTTTTGAATTTGGTGTCACTGCTAAAGATAATGTCCATAGTGCTAGATTACGAGTAATCAATCAATATTTAAGAAAACCAAAATCACTTGGTGGTTGTGGTATTACTCCCAACGTTGGTCAATGGAAATTCGTTCATGATATTGTTCCAATTACTTCTTCGTTTGATGGTTCTACTTTAATTGAAGATTTAACGTCTCATTTGTCAGAAAGTTCTTTAACTACAAATAAAATCAAGAATCTATATGGGATTAAAATTGCTCTTTATTTTGAATACTTTAAATTTTATATGATTTGGTTAGGGTTCCTTTCAGTTTTTGGTTTTGGTTACTATTTAAAAGCGAAAAATACTTATCTGTTAAGTTTTACTTTGATTAATTTACTTTGGGGAACTTTGTTTATTACTTTTTGGAATAGAAAACAGAAGCAATTAGTTAATTTTTGGGGAGTTCAAAATTGTCATTTGGTTGAAGAGCATTATTCTTTATTGTCTGATTTAAATGGTAAATCTGATAAACCTCCAGGATTTTTCCATAAAGATCGTGGTGAATGGATATTATTTGTGAAACAATTAGCATTTATTCCTATTGCTCTTGGATTCACTGCAGTTTTGGTTAGTTACCAATTGGGTTGTTTTTTGATTGAAATCTTTTTAACTGATGTTTATAATGGTCCTAGAAAATCCTTGTTGACTTTATTGCCAACAGTTTTAATATCGGTGTTTGTTCCTATTTTAACTTTGGTATACAATTTTGTCATCAATCTAGTCATTGCTTGGGAAAATCATGACAATTCTTATAGTCGTCGTGATTCCATCTTGATTAAAACATTTGTGTTGAATTTCTTGACTAGTTATGTTCCACTTATTATTACTTCATTTATATATTTACCCTTTGCTCATTTGATTCAACCAAGACTAGGAGATATCAAAAGTACAATAAGTACTTATGTTACTCAAGATAAATTTTATTATAAATATTTAATCATGTTAAAGAAACAAGAAGATTTTAAAATTAACCAAAACAGATTGAATGCTCAGTTTTTTTACTTTATTGTGACTAATCAAGTGATTCAATTTTGTCTCAAATATATCTCACCCTTGGTAATTTTCAAAGTCATGGATTTAGTTGAAGAGAAAATCCTTAAGAAACCCAAATTTGAACCCAAGGATAAACCAAATGAATCTGTTTGGTTACATAATGTTCGTATATCTTTAAAACGACCAACTTACGATGTAAATGATGATTTTAGATGTTTGATTTTACAATATGGTTATCTTATTATGTTTGGTCCAGTTTGGCCCTTGGCTCCTTTAGTATCACTTGTATTTAATTGGTTTATTTTCAAAATTGATCAAGTTAAATTAAGAAATGGCAAATATTTCAAACCTCCATTACCCATGAGGTCTGATTCAATTCATCCTTGGAATCATTCATTATTCTTTTTAACTTGGGTAGCTTCAGTTATTTCCCCTATTGTGACTGTATTTTATCGTCATGGCACTGCACCACCGAAGACTCTTGGTCAATTTGCATTAAAAAATGCCAGTGTCAATGTTTCATCTACAGTAAAGCTTGTATTATTGATGTTTGCTACTGAACATGGGTTTTTAGTGTTGAGTTATATATTATACAGATTATCTGAGTTATTCAAGAGTGATATCGAATGGGAAAACGATTTTATGGATAATGATCTTAAATTAAGACATGATTATTATTCAGATAAAATGAAACCAGTGGTTGTTAATATTAATGATGTTGGTTGGGAGAATTTTACTGTGGAAAATACATTATCTTTTGAAGAACCCAGCGAAGAAATTGTCACTGAAAAGATTGGACTGACTAACGGAGAATATCTGACTTCTGCCAAGGCCAATGTTACTGAAGTTACTTCGCGTTCAGAAGTTATTGGAAATAAAGAAGCATTAGTCAACTTTAAGGATGCCAATGATGAAATTATAATAGCTAAGAATTCAGAAGGAGATTTACAATATTCTACAATTGATAGTAATGATCATGCTGAAAATCCCAATGAGGAGAAGCAAGTAAACAAGAAATCAAAGAAGATTTAGGCTTTTTTTCTTTCATATATTATGCACTTAAATATTCTTTTTATGTATTCTTGATATATCTATGTACTATTTTTAGGAGGTCTAGCACCAAATATTGAACTTCCAACTCTTACATTAGTACTACCTTGTTTAATTGCTTGTTCAAAATCATGACTCATACCCATACTTAACTCAAGATCTAAATTATATTTCTTATCAAGAATTTGTTTAACTTCAACTAATTTCTTAAAATCTTGATTCTCCCCTGCTTCAGAAGTAGATTCCAGGAAAGAACCAATTGTCATTAATCCAATCAATTTCAATTTCTTACATTCTTCAGAAAGTAAAAATTTCACAGTTTCTTCAACATCATCTAAAACTTCACTATTATACCCTGACTTTTGCTCTTCTGCTGAAGTATTAATTTGAAGGAAAACATTAATTATATTCCCAGAAACTCTTTCTCTAGTACTATCTAATTGTTTACATTTCTTCAAAGAATCAATTGTTTCTACAGCATATAAACTATCAACATGTTTAGCTAAATCTTTAGCCTTTCCTGATTGTAAACCACCAATGAAATGCCATTTAATATCCTTGGGTAATTCCTGAGATTTGCCAATCAATTCTTGAACATAGTTTTCACCAAAATGACGTACTCCAATATCATAAAGTGCTTTTATGTCTGAGGAAGGCTTAATCTTGGATACAGCTATAAGATTAACTTTAGGGTTTAATTGGTTGACTTTTTTGATTATAGTTTGATAATTCTCTGCTAATTCTATTTTTCGAGATTCAGGTGCTTCAATAAATGTTGACATGGTTCTAATAATTGGGGAACTACAGAGTTGTTTAGTTGGTTTATAAAGCAAGCGTATATTCATTGGAATTGAAATATCACTCCCGTCATGAATATCATTTGGGCGTGTACCTGGCAAAAAATACAACCAAACCTTTTAAACTGTGCAGGAAGTACACACAAAACTGGCTCAATAATGTTAAGTTTGGTTATAACTTGCTTCTTGCTAATACATAAGATAAATGAAAACAATATACCAAAGTATAAATTGATTTCATTTAAACTAAAGATACACTGTTGAAAGTATAGTGAAAAATTCAGTCACACTATCCACGTGACAAGAACAAACCTGCATATAATCCATCCTGCCATCGCTCTTGCGACATAACTCAATTTTTTTTTTCAGTATATATAGACTTTATTAAAGCAATAACTGCACTCAACATTCAAGACAATATGACCGATTTTGTTTATCAAGGGGAAGATTTCGAAGAAAAAGTTAGAAAACAAGTTGAATTCTATTTTTCCGATAGTAATTTACAAACTGATAAGTTTTTATGGAAAATATATCAAGCTAATGATGGATGGGTTGAATTAAAAACCATATTAACCTTTGGAAGAATGAGACAATATCGTCCTGAAGAAAAAGTTATTGCTGCATTAAAGACAAGTGATCAATTGGTTCTTTCTGCTAATGAAGATATGATTAAACGAAAGGATCCTGTTAAAGACCTTAATGAAATTAAGAATACTAGAAAGAAAAACACTATTCATATTGAAGGATTCCCTAAGGATGCTACTCAAGAGGATTTAGAAACTTGGTTTCAAGAAAAAATTGTTTCTGTATTACCTAAGGAAAAAGGAATTTCTTCATTACGTCGTATTAAAAGTAGAGTTAATAAGGAGTTTTTCGGGGTTGTTGATGTTGAATTAAAGACTTTGGAAGATGCCGAGTACTTGTTGAATGAAGTTGAATTAGCTTACCCTCAAGGTATTGTTTCTCCAAAGGAAGATGAAGATAAGAAGAATCTTTTAAAGAAAATGTCATTGTTGAGATTCCAAGAAATGAGAGAAAGTGGTAAACGTTTTGGCGTTAATGAAGTTACCAAGAGACGTAATAGTTTTAATGATAATCAAAGAGGAAAGAAGTTTAGCAAGAATTTCAAGGGAAAGAGAGAACAAAGAGAAAGTACTGAAGAAGCTAAAGAAGCTAAGCTTGAAAAAGTTGAAGAACGTGAAACTTCAGAAACAGCAGGTGAAAAGGTTGAAAATAAGGAAAATACCAAGGAAGAAGTCTTTGAAAAATCTACTGAAGCATCTACTTAACCATTAAGTTATGGTTCTAATGGACATTATCTTAATCAAAATATAAAGTTAACGTTCAGGTTTTATGTACTTTTGTAATGTATATTTACTAATACTATCGGCATTTACATTAATAATAATGGTTACGATTTCCTAAACATATAACAAGTTCCGAATTGGTAGCACGTTGAATTGGTAGCATCGTTAAATTGGTAGCGTGATTATTTCACGCGTTGTAACCAACACGCGTCTTTTGATTTCAAAACGCTTTACTTAGAACAAAGTGAAGTAATTTTAGCAAATAACTAACATGACCATAGAAGACTCATTCAGACAGGAAGTAGTGACCGCATTTGGTCCAAGTACATCTTCTTTAAATGATGATGAATTTTCCAAATTGAAGAATTTACTGGAGATTTATAATGCACCAGTTGATGAACTATATTTACAATGGGAATCCTTTAATGTTGCTGAAGTTCAAGAAGATTTAGAATTAAATTTAGAGAATTTAACCAAATTTCATGAATTCTTGCAAAATAAACTTAGTAAACTGACTCCATTAGGTGTAAAGAGGGAAATTCCCAATTCAAGAAAACCATTAATGAGAAAACCAATGAATACTGGTAATCCCAGTACCCCCAATATCAAAAGAAGGAAAATAGACCAATCAAGTCCTGAATTTAAAACTCCAGTTGAGTCGTCACCTGTAGCTGAGTTTACTACTGCTAATAATACATTTGCTTCACCTGCTCCAGTTGTAACTCCTACCAAGCCTTCAAATAGTTTATTAGAAACTTTGAATCCCAGTATTGAAGAAATTGAAGGAGATTTAGGTGATGCTGAAGGTAAGAAAATATTCAAACTTGGTACCAATTTTGACATGTCAAAATATAAATTCCGTACTATGCAAATGAAATTGTTAGAAGGTGCCGATGTTTTAGATGATCAAATAGATAGTATGATGAAAATTTATCAAGATGCTAATAAAAATAGTGATTTACAATTTGGTAATCCTTGTTTGAGCTCACAATTTGATATTTTATGTTGTGGTAGAATTGTTCCTGATTCTCCACTTTACGATAAGGATAATCTTGCTTTGAATAGTACTTCATTATATCTTGAAACTTCAAGGATAGAAGGAATTGGTCAAAGAGTTCCCTTAGATATTTCTAAATTGAATTCATATTCATTTTTCAGTGGTCAAATTGTTGTGTTTAAAGGAAGAAATCCTTCAGGTAAGACATTTATCGTGGATGAAGTTAAGGAATTACCTCAATTAGGAGTCCCACTTTCTAATTCAGAAGAAATCAAAGAAATTCAAGAATTACAAGGAAATCAAGGATTAAAAGTGTTGATTGCTTCAGGACCTTTTTCCAACCTGCAAACTTTAAATTACGATAGATTAAGTAACCTCGTGGAATTGATTAATACCAAGATTTTACCAAATGTTGTTGTTTTAAATGGTCCATTCCTTGATATTACCAATAAATCAGTTGAAGAAGGAGAGTTTGAACTAAATGAAAAACAACAACCAAGAAATCTTGATGAAGTGTTTAAACTAATAATTACTCCAATATTGAAGAAAATCGATCAACGTATTCAAGTTGTATTATACCCTTCATTAAAAGATACATGTATCAAACATTGTTCATATCCTCAAGATATTTTCGACAGAAAGAAATTTGGATTGCCTAAGAATATTAAAATATTCCCTAATCCTTCAAGTTTCTCAATAAATGAAGTATTGATCGGGAATTCTAATTTAGATGTGTTCAAAGATCTTCGAGATATAACCAATGGTGCCATGTTAAATAATCGATTTGAAAGAATTGTAAGTCATATAATTGATCAAAGAAGATATTATCCTTTATTCCCAGGATCATTAAAAACAATACCAGATATATCTGATATGAGTAAATTATTAGGTGGATCGAATGGTGAAGTTTTAAGCACTACAGGAATAGGGGGATCATGTTTAGAAATTCCATATTTAGGATTAACTGAAATTGGAGATGTATTACCAGATGTTTTAATTTTACCTTCGGAATTAAAGTATTTTGCCAAAGTAGTCAAGGGAGTGTTAGTTATAAACCCAGGATTATTTATAAGACAAAATAAAGATGCCAATAAACAAGAGGGAAGTTATGCTGTGGTACATATTCAATCTCCACAAGAGACAAATTTAGAATCTACAGATGATACCTCAGAAATGTTCTTCCATAGTATATATAACAGAGCAAGAGTTGATATTTTCTCTAGTTAGTGATTATAGATAGAGATATTTCGTTGATTTATGTAGCTATTCAACCATAACTGCAAGCTGTTGCAAGTCTTTTACGTTTAAACAACTACTTAATACTAACTTTCCTTCGTACTCCATACTACAAGTAGTCTGGGGGTCATACTTTACACTTTCGGCAAAAACCCTGTCTGTGCCCTTAATTGGAACATAAGCAAATACAGAGAATTCATAAGGACCTGAAGGAAATAGTTGGCCTAAACATTTATTTTCATAGGCAGAACTTAAACCATCGGTCACGGTATGCATATTTTTAAGCAATCATCTAAACTGCTTCTCATATGCTTTAAAGCTATAACATACAGAATCACATAATGAATCATCATTGACGTCAGAATAGTTGATTCTAACAACATGAATTGTGGTATCCATTCTGAACTAAATAGAAAACATGGGAATTTCGCAAGAAAATTGGCACAATAGACCTGGTCCTTGTTTGTAACCTCCTTGATCATGAGAATATAACTATGAATAAACTCACAATTGACATCAATTGTACTAATAGTTTGCTAGGAATATCGCTTAGATATAAAACAGCATTGATTAAAGCAACTTTTGCGGTTATCTTCGGCCAATCCACCTGAAACTTACCAATATTTGTTCTAGTTCTCTGGAAAACTACTTCTCTTGGATCATACCTCAATATCTACATTCTTTCTGGGTTAGCTTAAATACAGAAAAATATACTTAACTATGTGATATTCAATATATACCCAACTTTGAACTTCATAACCTTTTCAAAGTGGGGCAAAAGAATAAACTAATACTTAATCTATTGTGCATTCTTCACGAATTTGCATTTGGTTTTTACTTGTCGCATTTTAATCTGATCAGAAATAGTACCACAACAGACCCTCTACACTCAAACAACATTATACATGTTTGTATATCCCACCACAAGGATACTACGACCTGCGGGTCTAGCTCAATTATTCAATTCAATAAGGATATTTCTGCGTAATACCCTACTATGCAATTCAGTCGTTTCTTTAGGACTTGCAAATAGACCACTTACATTAAGAGATTATCAAGAAGACGCAGTCACGGCAATTCTTCAAGACATTGAAAATGGATATAGACGATTAGGTGTACAGATTGCTACTGGTGGTGGTAAAACGGTAATTTTCTCCCATTTAATCCCGCGTTTAAAACCAGTTGGTGAAACACGAGGCAATAAAACCATGGTATTGGTACATACCCAAGAATTGGTCGCACAAGCTGTAGATAAAATACGAACTATTAATCCAGATTTAAAAGTTGAAATTGAAATAAGAAATTTACGAGCTAGTAGTGATGCTGATGTTGTTGTTGCTTCAGTACAATCGTTAGTTCGCGGTGAAAGGTTGTTCCGTTTTGATCCTATGGATTTTAAAGCAATAATTGTTGATGAATGTCATCATGCAGTTGCTCGTAGTTGGGTCAAGATATTCACCTATTTTGAAGCAGATACCCTGGATCTGGAAATTTATGTTATTGGGTTTACTGCCACATTGAAAAGGGGTGATAGCGAAGCTTTAGGGTCTGTGTTTGATAAAATTTCTTATACTAGATCACTTGATACTATGATTCATAATAAAGAATTGTCAGATATTGCTATTTCCGAGCTTGTGTATGATGAAGATCTTCGTAAAGTGAAAGTTAAACGAGGTGATTATGATCCAGAAGAACTATCAAAATTCATGTCTACCAAGGTGAATATTGATAGGGTACATCTTGCATATTTGGAATTACAAGCAAAGGGGTTTAAACGTACGTTAATCTTTTGTGTGGATGTATTACATTGTATGAACGTTTGCCATAGGCTACAACAGTTGAAAGTAAATGCTCAATATGTAACTGGAACAACAGATAAAACTGAAAGAGAATTAATTGTGCAAGATTTTATTGAGGGGAAAATTCAAGTGTTATGTAATGTAATGGTATTCACTGAAGGAACAGATATACCAGCAATTGACTCTATTATATTAGCAAGACCAACCTTATCTCAACCTTTAGTAACACAAATGATAGGTCGAGGATTAAGACTTCATGAAGGAAAGTCGATATGCCATATAGTTGATCTATTTGGGTTAACCAAACATGGAATACTTACCCACCCTACTCTTGATGGCTTAGATAGAAATGTAGACTCTACGAAGTCAGCGGTATCATCATCAGGATCTCGTGAAACATCTCCAAAACCTGATTCTGAACCTTATGTGCAAGAAATAAGGGATTACTTTGACCAACATAATTTCCATTTCGAAACCCGAGAGGGGATAGACAAGATAATGGAGTTATCATTTCAAAACGAAGAAGTGGTTAATGCTTTCTTGAGAGAGAGTAGGGGGTTTTGGATGAGACTTGAACATGATGTTTGGGGAGTTCCATTGCATGGCTTTAAATGTTGTTTAATTGAACGAACTGTCGAGGAAGATAAAAATGAGTTTGAAATAGGGATATATGCGAATAAAAGGAAACCTAGGGATATTAGTTCCTTGTTTGTTAAACAAAAAACACATATTCCATTCGAGTTGATTGAGACTTTTGGTAAAGATGAAAATTTAGCAAAGGTCTACAGTAAATATCTTTCATCAGTCTATGTACATCAACGACACTTTAATAGGAAATTTACAGAACGTCAGAAAAACTTTGCTTTGATGTTGAATCAATGGGTCATTCATGAACTCCTGATTAACTATGGTTGTAGTAAGGTAGAGTTGAACAGTTTTTTTAAGCGTAAAATTGAAGCTATGACACCGTATAAATTAGAGTACTTTATACTTGCTACGCTTTATTCAACAAATTCGATTTATGCTAAAAATGTACAGAGAGGAATATTGGAAGAATTTCTAGAGAAACATGGACATGTATAAGTTGGATAATTGTGCTCACTTCTACAATAACAAACAGACAAGAATTCAAGTTTTTTTTTTTTTGTTTCGTAATTTGTAATTTAGTTTGTTCAATCACAACACTCTTAACACTAGCCAACTTTCCAGATATGAAGATTGCATATCAACTCTTATTAACACTATTCATAGTATTTGGTGTTGTTAGCTCAACAGAACCTTCAACTGAAGCAAACTATGAAATTGGAAAACATACAAACAATTGGGCAGTTTTAGTATCCACGTCACGATTTTGGTTTAATTATCGTCATATGGCCAATGTGTTAAGTTTATATCGTACTGTGAAACGAATGGGTATTCCAGATTCTCAAATTATATTAATGTTATCTGATGATATTGCTTGTAATTCAAGAAATGCCTTTCCTGGAACTGTGTTCAATAATAAGGATCAAGCAATTGATTTATATGGAGAATCTATTGAAGTAGATTACCGAGGATATGAAGTTACAGTAGAAAATTTTATTCGATTGTTAACTGATAGATGGGATGATACTCAACCAAGATCGAAAAGATTGTTGACTGATGAGAATTCTAATATCTTCATATATTTAACTGGTCATGGTGGTAATCAATTTTTGAAATTTCAAGATGCTGAAGAAATAAGTGCTTATGATATTGCTGATGCTTTTGCTCAAATGCATGAAAAGAAAAGATATAACGAAATTTTCTTTATGATTGATACTTGTCAAGCTAATACTATGTATGAAAAGATATATTCACCAAATATTTTGGCTGTTGGTTCTTCAGCATTTGATGAATCAAGTTATTCACATCATTCAGATATGGATATTGGTGTAGCTGTTATTGATAGGTTTACCTATTATACTTTGGATTTCCTTGAGAAGATTCCTAAGGATTCGAAAATAACTATGGATAAATTATTTAAAGAATATACTTACGAAAATGTTCATTCTAACCCAGGTATTAGAACAGATTTATTCAAGAGAAATATAAGTGAAGTTTTGTTGTCTGATTTTTTTGGAAATGTTCAAAAGGTGATTGTAGATAATGTTGAACTGGATTTGTTATCTATAGCCAACAACAACAACAACAACAAATCGAAACAAGATGTTGAACCTGTTGACAAGAGAAATGTGGAAAGAGGAGCTATTGAATTCAGTTATGGAACTGAAAGTTCAAATTTCTTGTATGGTGTTCCACCAGATTTACAAGCAAAAATATTCGGTGGTGCTACTATACTTGTATTTCTTGCATTATGGTTTGTATGTCCACAAATATAGTTTAGACAATTTGTATAGTTTATTTAATATCTTGTACTAAATTGTTTGCACCAATTTGAGCCGCACCGTCTTTGGTTCGCACGAGACGCGTTATAGTGTATTTTTGTTTTCAAATTTTCTTTCTTATCATAGGAACACAACAAAACATCAACAAATCATGCTGTCTCACATTATACCAGCAGATGAACTTTACCAAGTTATATCATCTGATCAAGTTAGTGAAAATATCAAGCTAGAACATATTCAAAAATTGAAAAGTCATATTAAAAAGGGTTTCATTGATTTATCTCTGGCGCCAAAATATTTCAATCTGTTAATAAATGCTATAGATTCTCCTACAATTGAATTACGTTCAAACAGTTTATCTACACTTTCATACTTGATTAAACGTATTAGTGTACAAGATAAAAGCGAGTCCTTACTTAAACAACAAAGTAGTATTGTTGTTCCTATTTTAGTTTCAAAATTGGTTGATCCAGTGATTAATATTTCCCAATTGGCAAGAAATGCTCTTGAAAATTATTGGATAGCTGCTAATGTAGCAGTAGAAGAATTAGTTTTAAAACATGGGTTTGTTAATTTAAATTCAAAACTTTGTTTGGAAGTGGTCAATTGGTTGATACATGTGAGTGGTTTAAATCCAAATTTTCAAATAGGAAGATTTGTTCATGTTCTTGTAAAGGTATTATCTGTTAATCATGGAGAAACTTCCCAACATGCACGGGTATTGTTTGAAAAGTATTATAGTAAGAGTTATAACAATATTCGAGATTTAATACCAGAGTTACAAGCTCAAAGAGTGAGTCTTACATTTCAAGGGGAAAGACTCCCAATAGATATAGCCTCTGATAAACCCACCAAAGAAAGAAGTCGTACTCCTGAGATAGTGCGAATTGCACCAGTAGATGTAAACAACAGCCTGAAAGATTCAGATTTGTCGAGTTTACTTAATATGCTATTAGAAAAAGTCAACTACGAACTAGACCAAACAATAGCTCCAGAAAATATTCTTGACTCGTCTATGCTTATTCGTGAATTCACCTCATATCAACCATGTTTCCAAGGAAAAGAAACTGAATCTAATTGGAAAACAAGAGAGAAAAATATCATCCATATGCGATCTATACTAAGAGGGAATTCTCCTGAAGATTTCAAATCTGAATTATTAATATGTCTTCGTGATATGTCTAGTGGTATATCTAAAGCTATAAGTTCATTAAGAACAACATTATCCATGCATGCTTGTCAATTATTAAAAGAATGTGCTATAATTTTACAATCTGATTTCGATTCCATTGGAGAAATTCTTTTGCCAACTTTAATTAAATTATGTTCTTCTACAAAGACAATCACTTCCACTAATGCAAATATGTGTATTGCTTCGTTATATGCAAATACGTCTTATTCTCCCAAAATTATTCAAAGAATCATTTCCACTGCTGAAGAAAGAAATTATCAACCAAGAAGTTATACTGCGATATGGTTACAGATAGTATTGTTACGGTTTGGTGGTGATAGTACATTCCTTGAAAATCATGAGATGTATCTTGTAGACACGGTTAATAAATTATTGGGAAAACTTTTACGAGATGCTAATCCGAATGTTCGACTGGTTGCTAAAGATTGTTACTGGACTTACTCTAAAGTATTTCCTGACCATGGTGAAACTTTTTTGCAAAAAGTTGATTCAAATACCATGAAAGTATTACAAAGATCACGACCACCAACAAACAGTGAACGATCAAACAAACCACTAAGAAGTAGTTCCCTTAGAGAAAGTATAATTGAGAAAAACAAGGAAATGAAATTACGAAGATCAATATCTGGTAGAAGTACACCTGAAATACCAATTCAACCACTTCCTAAATCATTGAAATCTAATGTGGCTACAAGATTAGGAATGCCATTGGTTCGTAGTAGTACTGAACCAGAGCCAACCCATTTCAAACCTGCTATTTTAAAGTCTGCCCCTCCTCCAGTAAAGGAAATAACTCGACAACCTCGTTCAGGAAGTTTATCATTGCCTGAACATAAACCAATTTCTAATCCATTCACTTATACCACTGATAAAGACCCTATGGTTAATTTCTTATCTTCTGAGGATACAACTGTTATAGCTGAAGGAATCAACTTGTTAAAACTTGCGGTAACACAAGAGGAAATACCCAAACAAGCTCGAGAATCTTTAAAATACATTTCGGTCAAACAACCATTTCTATTAAAACCATTATTCATGGCCAATGATAAAATATTTAAAGCATCAGCACAATTATTCTCATCATCGGACTTCATTAGATTGTGTGCGTTGATATTTCCTGAGGTTGATGAAAAAACTGTCGATTTAATAATTTCTTGTATTCCCGATCTTGATACTTTTTATGATACTTCAATCAACTTATTAACCAATGTTGCCAATACGACAGATATATTTGAAAGTCAAGATTTAATCATGCAATTGGTAAAGCACAAAACAGAAATTGCCAAACTGATTATGCAAATATTACTGATTTCATTAGGAAGAGTACCTATTGCCGATATTTATTTTTCAAAATTTTTGGCGGCATTATTTAATCTTGTTATAACGTTTAAAATGACTGATAATTATAAATTATGCTGTCAATTAATTAAACAATTGTATTCCATTGATCATGTAACATTCCTTGGGGCTGTTGAACAACTTGATCAAAGTACCAGGGAAGAAGTTGAATGTATTGTGGGAATTGACTCAACCTTTAATTTAAAGCCCTTGAGTCGATCGATTTATGATTTAACAGAAATCCCATTTCAAAAGTCTAATGCATTGGAATTTTCTCCAGTTAAAATGACTAGTGATTTTACCTTGATTCGTCCTTCCAGAGATGTGTTCCTCAAGAAAACTCACCTGCCTATCAAGGAAGTGAACGAGGTTGAGAGGGAATCCCAAAATGGAACAAGTGTTGCTGTTAGTACTTCCAGTTCTCATCATTCAGACAATAATTTGGTAGATGATTTTGCCCAAGTACAAATTACAGAACCTTCAAGGAATTCAAGTGCCAAACTGTCAATTGAAGCAATTATAGAAAAAATGGACCCATTAAAGTCAATATCTAACAAATCAAAGAAAATCCCTATTTATGAGGACAACAAGGATACTGAGGACAAAACTCCTCAAGTGGAAGGTTTCCATGTAGCCAAGGTTTCAAATGTTACTTGTTGGAGTATTGAACAATTTGAATCATGTTGTCAACATCTTAAAGAAGATTTTATAGATTCAGTAAAGATAATGAGGTTAATAGGTATACTTGGATCATTACCTAATTGCGATGAAGAAATTACGCAATATTTTAACAATACTGGGAAAGCCATATTGGTGACTAATCTTTGGCAATATTTTAATAATTCAAATCTTAAATATTCTGATATTGTTAATGGGTTGGTATTACTCAAGCTAAGCTTACCCTATAGTGAATCAATTATTGATATGAGCAAACTTTTCCATATTCTTGATCAAGCATGTCATGATGAAACACCAGGATCGGAAATTCATTGTATTTGGGAAAAGATCTTACACAGTATAACACATCCTGAGAAATTACAAGATATTATGTTGGATTATTTGCAATCTCAAGGTTTAAATAGTAATGTTGCATCAATTTGTTTGAATTATTTTATAGTTACAAAGTTATCTACTGAAAAGACATTAAGATTGATTCAATTGGTTACAGGTTTCCTTGAAGGTAATGATATTGAGTTGTTACGATTGTCCGTTTTGTGTTATAGCAAACTCCTAACAAGTGACATACTGCCAGAAGTTAAAACTACCTTAGATGAAGTGAAAACGAAACTACCACTTCATCAACAGAGATTGATCGAATATTACATGAAATAAATTTGTAAGTCTATTGCATATATATAATAATACATATCCTTTTTTACTTTGTCCCTGGTTTGAATATTATTGTACTTTTAGCATTAACCACATCATTTAATGATCTAAATTGTTCTCTATCCTTGGCAATTTTCGTCAGAAAGTTTGGTTTCTTCTTTTTAATAATCTTTGTAGCTCTAGCACTGGGGATACCTTGGAATCCACCATTATATGGAGCAGAGCCTGGAGGTGCAACTCCCTGAGGAACCATTCCAAAAAATCCTTGTACTGGGACAATATCTGGAGGTTCTTGAATCATTTGATAAGGATGATGAAATGTTTCATATATTGGGAATCCAGTAGATGAAGTTACAGGTGCCATATTAGCCCAATATTCACTTTCAGAATTCAAAACATTATAAGATTCACCATTATGAAATAATTGATTTGGATCATAATATTGTGCTGTGGCTGATATTGGCATTGGTTGAGGTTTTAAGAAAGTTGGGGTAGGTATTTGACCAAACGTAGATTGATATTTTGCTGATAAAGGTACAGGAAAGAATTCATTTTCATTAAAATAATACTTTGAAGATCGTGGTTGATGTTGTTGAGCACTTGTATTTGGCATTGGTGTTTTTAAAGGTTGGGTTTGTTCAATTAAATATTCATCATTGAATGCAACTTGATTTGTAGGCTGGATTTGACTTGGAGGTATGAAAAGACTAGAATCTAAAAATGTTTCATAATTATTGTCATCCATATTATATTCATTATTGGGATCTAATGTTATATATTCTTCTTGAGCATTATTAGTGGCATTAGGATCAACATAATCCAAAGGAAAATCATCTTCATAGTCTGAATTACTCTTGAATTGTGCTGGAGTTTCTTCACTTAAATAAGCATATTCCTCATATTTATTGGCATATTCAGGAGAAGATTGTAAAATTGGTTTTGTTTCAGTCGTTATCGATTCCAGTTCATTTAATTTCTTTTGTTTTTCCATATGTTTAGTCAATTGAGTATATAAATTTGAGGATTCATCATAATTAAAAGACAATGCTGGTTCTCGTACTGCAACTGTTGTTGCTGGTTGCAGTAATTTTTCCTTTTTAAGATCTCGTTCCAAAGCATCAGCCATTAGTTTATCATGAGGAACATTAAACCAAAAAAATACCTTTTGTTTCTTTTGAGTTCTTAAACATGAATTTTTAAATAGGAATTCTAAAAATTCGGATCTTGGAGGTTCTAAAATTGCATCTGTACCACATTTTAAATTTCTTAAATCTGAAAAGATTCCTTCTTCAAATTTCTTTCGATCAATAATTTTTCTACCAAAATGTTCAAATTTATAAACAATACATCGAACAATATCAGTACCAGTTATGAAATAAAGATTGTTCCAAAACACACAACTCACAAATCCTTCATCATGATTAAGATAATATCGTCTTATAACTTGATTTTCTTGCCAATTAGCTGGTGCTGTAGCTAAAAAGAATTTCAAATCTTCAATTAGTCGTAATGATTCTTTTGTTTGTATTTCTGAATTATCTGTTTGTGCTTCACCTGACATTTGTAAGATTGGATGAAAATGTGACTGTTGTTGTTTTTGTATGAGGACTTTTTTTCGATATAGATAAACAAATATGTAAACTTAAGCAATTATAAAATGTAAAAATTACCAAACAAGGGTTTAGCATTTAGTGTACAAGTCAAAAAGAAAAGTTTGTCTTTACAGAAAGCGTTTAAGTAATTTTTTTTGTGGGATTGTTTGATAAAATGTCCGTGAACAGAAATATTATTTTGTTACAAGTTTTGAAACAAGGAAAAAAGTGAAGAAAGAAACAAAACTGTTTTAGAATTCTAGATTGAAACGGATTCGCGGAATATTTATATTGTGGGATTGAGTGGGGGGTGTATAGGAGAATTTTCTGAGCGTGTTTCAGAATTCATTCCTGAAACAATCGTCGAGAATGGTGAAACGGGATCTGAAAAACCTTTTTTGGGGGTAAATTCCAACGCCGCGTTGACCAGGGCTCAAGTCAGGACTATTGGAAAGGGGAATTTCGGTCATATCCCTTGAAATAGGTCACCTTTACATGTGATTACTGGAATATATCGAGAATACAAACCAGAATACAAACCAGAAGAAATCACAGTATATATCAAAGTGGAGTAAAGGTTTGTAGATATTATTAACATTTTCTTGTGAATTTGAAAGCGCTAGGAAAGTGCTATGAGAAAGTGCTATGAAAATGCTATGAAAGCCTCACGAAAGAACTACAAAAGTGCCACCAAATCCGCCACCAAACCATAAAACGGATAAACTACAAACTACAAACTACTCAAAATAAATTATAAATATCAATCCTTCATTCAAGACTTTCTCTAAATTTGAGCTCAGTAAAGTCGTCCTTACAGTAACTCAAAAATATACAAAAAACCTATATATAGTCATAAACTCTATTCATAATCACTCCAATCTTTTTTATATGAAGAAATCCACTCTGATCCGATCAATGAAACATTATTTGTAAAATTATTCCCATTTTCACCAAATGTAGCTGAAGTAGGTCTAACTTTTGCAATATCTTTCTTATCTGGTGGTGATCTCTTAATTGGAGCAGTACTTATTGATCCTCGTTTAAAAGGTGGGATATATTTCCCATTTGATGTACTGTTAGCTGATGAAGATAACATGCTAGTTTCTCCATTGTTGTTGCTATTGCCAAACACAGCTTTTCTTGTGGCTACAGCTACGGAATTTCTTCTTCCAGGATGTTGATAAGTCGAGAACTTGTCAGTATCACCTCCATATCGTGAATTCCTTCTATTATAATCACTTCCATATCCTGAATGATGGGGATGTTGATAATATCTCCCACTTCCATTTGATTTAGTCTCAAAATCTCCTTCCAAATGAAAAACTTCATCGTCATCATTATTTAAAGAAAGATGATCCATTTCCTCTACCAAAGGTTCAATTACGGGTGATCTCTGATATGTAGGTGATCTTAAATATGGTGGAACATATTTCCCTGAACTTGATAACGTATTGCCATTGGTGGCATGGCCATTAGTTAAAGGACTTGGATGGAGTATTGGATGATGATCTTTTAATGCTCCATTTGCTGGACTAGTTCCATTACATTGAATTTGAGGTCGTTTTAATTTCGAAGTGGAATACAGTCTTGATTTTCTTCGATTAGCATTAATATGATTATGAGAATCATTAGCATAATCTTGACTTCGTGTATGTTGATGGTGGTGATGTTGATGATACAGATTACCATTTGATTGTTTATATTTTTTCTTATAATTCTTTTTCCATGTTCTTCTAGCATTTCTTGGTTTCTTATTTTCAAATGGACTACCTCCACGATTATCTTTACCAAATTTTTGTTCTCCATATTTATCTAAATAATGATTAAATATTGATTTTGGAGTATAAAATTCTTCTCGATTAAATTTATTATTTTGATACCGATTGTTAAAATTTATTTGATTATTGTATGAGGCTAAATTCAATGGTTTTCTTGTATTTCTAATAAACTTGTATCCCGATCCACCAATTGGAATTGGTTTCAAATTTGTATTTGAAGAAAGTAAAGCATCAGCTCGATGGTTATGAGGAATATCCTCAATACCTCGAGGTGAAAGTGGAGATCTTGATAATGCTTGTTTGACCATTTCTCCTTCAGTATCAGTTATGGAAACTGTAGGAGTTATAGGTTCAGCTTCTAATTTAAATTGTTCAATCTTGGTTAATTTCTTTTGACCAGGAGATATTGATAATTTTTCATCAGAATCATATGAATTATATTCATCTTCTAAATCTTCCTCTTCAACTTCCTCTTCTTCATAATCACTAGCCCAATATTCTTCATCGATGGTAAAATATCGCAACAATTTCAATTCATTGGAAATACTAGTTAAATTACGATTATCAGGATCAATAGTTAATGAATAACGTAACACGGAAAACAAATCACCACTCATGGTTGAGAAAATATCAAATAAAGCTTCACGATTATTAACAAATTGTATAAATCGTTTATCTGAATAATTAGCCACTTGGAATGGATTTTTATGAAACACTAAAGTTAATAAAATAATCCCCAAAGACCAAATATCAATTTTTGATGCATCATATGAATCAACATTATTATCAAATAATTCAGGAGCCATATATCTTTCAGAACCAATATCAAATTCATCTTTATTGGTGATGATTTTTGTAGTTGTAGAGAGCCCCCAATCACACAATTTAATACTCCAATCTTCAGCAATTAAAATATTTTCTGGTTTTAAATCTCGATGATAAACACCATGAGAATGACAAAATTCCAACGCATTTAAAATTTGTTGAAAAACATCTTTAATATCTTGTGTAGTTGCAGGTCCATTGCCATTATGTATAGCTTCATATAAATCACCTCGGGAACAAAACTCTAGAATTAAACAAGTATCAAAATGATCGTATAATTTAGAAATATTGGGATGATCACCTAAAATCTTATGAATTTTAATTTCCTTTTGAGCTTCATTTAGTAAATTATTTAACACTGATTGTCGATAATGTTTTCCATCTTCTTCTTTCAGGTCAATAATTGGCGATCTTAATTTCGCAGGACTTGAATTTGGTCTTGACCCATGATCTTGTTGACCATGTGAATCTTGTCTATTTTTTTTCTTGTAATCAACAGGATATATGAATTTAACAGCTACTAATTTATCTTGGAATTGAGTATCTTTAGCAACTGATACTAATCCATATGAGCCTTCACTTATATCTCCGACTTTACGATATCGGTTTCTTAATAATTGACCATTGTCATATTGTTCGAATTCATCCATTATACTTGAGTTTCAATACAAAAAAAAATTCTACCTTGGAAAATTACTTAGTTATGTTCAAGGAAAGTGAAAGTAGGAATGTGAAACTAAAAATAAAGTTAATGAAAGGACAAAATGCTTGTCAAGCGTTTTCTCTAACTGAGTATACTTGTTTGTTGTTGTTGTTGTAGTTGTAGTTGTAGTAGTAGTAGTAGTTTGTAAGGATTGTACGTAGTTTTTTTTTTGCTTTTTTTATGAATTATACAATAAATAGTGTTTTTGTTTGAAATTAAATAGTAATTGTAATGTGTAACGGAAAGGCGTTATATGCAAAATGTAATAAAATATATAGTGGTTGTTATTAATTTAAATTGACATAAAAGCGAATTGGAAATCTAGGAATAATGCTGAAGTGGTAAAAAATCGCGTAGTGAAAAATAGTAGCGAACTAATAGTAGTAATAATAATGCAAAATAGTATATAATAATTGGTAATTCAGGGGACTTAATCTCAGGGTATACCAAAAAATTGTTTAAATATAAATTTGTAGTGTGGGGAATACCTCGTATCAAAATTTGATCCCGGCTAAGACTTATACGTGACTCAATTGAAGTTTAATGTTCCCTTGATGAGACTAACAAACAGACAAAACCAAATAATTGATGTCAAACACAGACTGAAACTAGAATATCAAAACCAATCTAAAACAGGAAAATCACAGGTTGTTTTTTTTTCTCGTAAGTTCTACGTAGTAGTTACTTTGTTATCAGGTGTATTCAGTAGGAAAAAAAAAAAAAAGCTAACGATGCTTGGCTTTCGTTTCTTGGTGTTTCTTCTTCTTAGTTCTGTTTATTCCTGTAAAAGAACTGACAGCTAATCTAAAACAAATAGAAAGATAGGTTTCCAAAAAGAAAAAAAGCCTTTGAGTTTGGTTGTACCGAAAGGGAGGATTTATTAAACAAACTTTTGATTTCTTTTTCTTGTACTTAAAATTTTTTTTATTAAACAAATGACTGATTTAAAAAAGAAACAGAAAGAAAAAAAAAAAAAGTTGAATAAATGTCGTAATGTCGTAATCCCAACTTTGAAAAAAAAAAAAAGAAACTTTAAATTTTTTTTTTGAATTCAGACTTTTTTTTTCTGTCGTCTTTTATCCGAAATCTAATTCTTCCCGTGCGGCTTTTCCGCCACTGAAAGAAGTTCACCAGCAACATATAAACAGTACTTATAAATTGTTGAGAATTTTTTGAACATTTGTAGAGAAATTATAGGTATGGACGAGCAAATCCCAACATTTTTAGCATTTACTGGAGCTGAAGATGAATCAATTGCTCGACAATTCTTGGAATCAACAGGAGGAGATTTAGAGTATGCAGTACAATTATATATAGAATCAGGACAACATCAACCAGTTAATCAAACTACTAACACGTCAGTAGAACGTATTGACACACCTTCAGATGAAGAATTGGCTAAAAGATTACAAGAAGAAGCCTATGCTCAACCTGAACAAGAACGAGAACAAGTTCGAGAAGCTGATAGTAATGTCCATCGCCATGAAACATTAGTTGACTCTCTTGGTGGGTCAGGATTTCATGGATTTGGAATGTCTGGCGGGTATCAAAGACCTAGCGATCTGTTTGGACAACGACAACAAGGTATATTCCATCAAGGACATGATTTTCAACATATGATGGAAAATGAAGACGAAGAAGAATTTTATGATGTAGGAGAAGATATTCAAATTATAGAAGAAGATTCGGACAACGAAGATAGACCAATGAATAGAAGAAGACGACTTCGAGAAGCTCGTGATGAAGAATTAACATCAACTCAGCGAAGATTAGCTGCATTGTTTAGACCTCCCTTTGATATTATAACTATGACCAACCTTGATATGGCAAAACAAAAAGGTAAAGAATCAAATAAATGGATTTTAATTAATATTCAAGATTCTCTGGAATTTCAATCTCAAGTAATGAATCGAGATTTTTGGTCAAAATCTCAAATTAAACAAATTGTTAAAGAATATTTTATATTTTTACAATATCAACGAGATTCACCAAATGGTGAAAATTATATAAATTTTTATCATGCTGAACTGTTTCCTCATTTAGCTATATTGGATCCTTTAACTGGGGAAAGAGTAATGAAATGGCAAGATGGTGAAGTTCCTGATGTGAATCTCTGGGTGGAAGAAATTAATGAATTTTTGAATAAATTTTCACTTTTACCAGATTCTAAAAATCCTTTAGTTACTCATGATGTTAAAATTGATCCTGATAGTTTAACTGAAGAACAACAAATTGAATTAGCTATGAAACAACTGATGTTAGAAAGTCATGGACAAACAGAAGATGACGCAATAGTTATTGATGATAGTGGGAATGATACAGAGCAGGACGAACCTGGAATAGTAGAGTCTGCTCCAGTTGTTGATCCCTTTGAATCAATTCAACCAATCAACCATGCTGAACCAGAAACTCAACCTTTTACAAGAGTTCAAATTCGTTTTCCTAATGGTAAACGATTAATTCGAAAATTACAGTCTTCAGATACAATTTTAACTCTATTTGAATGGTTAAAGTATGTATTACAACAACAAGCTTCTGAATTTGGACTTGAATCAAATGATAGATTTAATTTATCTGATAGTTCAAATAAACTGTTTAAATTTATTGAATGTTTAAATAAAACTATTGAAGATGCAAATTTAAAAAATGCTAGTATACTTTTAGAAAAAGAGTAATAGTTTACATAAATAGTCACAAATATAAACTATTTAAGTCTGGGAAATCTTTCTAAAGGAGGTAATTCTTGAATAATTAATGGTGCTTCATTTGTAGGCAGATTTAACAATTGCTTATATTTATTTCGAAGTTCAATTTCTTCAGGCGAAACTTCTTGATACTCTTCAATTTCTTCTTCATCTTCACTTTCTTCAGTGTCTTCAATTGGTTGATTGTTTACATTACTCCCCTTCATTAAAATATTTTGTTTTAAAAGTATTAAATCTCGTTCAATATCGTCAATATCTAGCCCATCACAAGGTTTTAACCTTTTATATGACAATTCATCTTTATCTAATCTTCTTTTAAGTGTATTTCTGGTATTTTCAAGTTTATAGATATGTTTATTTTTCTGATTTATATTTCTTCTAATTGAAGTTAATTCAATCTTGTTTTTAGGTAATAATCTGGAATCTAAATTCACATAATTTGAATCATGATTATATTTTAACAAAGATTCTAAATCCCAAGCATTACCATTATCAAATGTCTTGTTTAATTCTTGAGGTGATATTACTGAACGATAATAATATTTGTTTTGAGTATTCACCACTAGTTCACTATTTAAATGATGATATTCCAAATATAACCTATTTAATTCATCTAATGTCAGTTGAATTAATTCCTGTTTCCGTTTAATCATTCTTGTATAATATTGTTTCCAAATAACTACGGAATTCCCCTTCAGAAGGTTCCCAATTAATTTGGTTTGATAATCTTTTTCATTAATTACAGTTTTTAAATATTGTCGATGAGGTTTAAATACTTGATTGAAAAGTAAAGGAAAAGGTAATTTGTCAGAACACAGTTGTTTAACATCTGGTTTTGTTATTGTATCGTCGAAATCCAAGGGACTTTGTAAATTATTGAAGATCTCTTTTAATTCTTCTTCATATTCATCAACAGATTTTAGAATATCATTTTTGTTAGGAATAACTCCATTATTCATCAAGACTAAATCTTCACAATTTGTCTTGATATTATTTATAGTTTCAATTTCAAAATTAAAAATCTTTAACCAATTTTTATCGTTAGTATTTGTTAACTTAATCAGATTATTTAATTTATCAATCAATGTGTTTATTCGGGATAATCTGGCAGTTAAATATTGATTACTTAATTGTTTAAATTCTCGAGATAAGTTTTCTTCTAATTGGGTAAGTTTATCAATTGAATATTGACCAATATCATTCAATTTTGAAGGTTCAAATGTTGACGACGACGACATACTGCAAAACAGTGATTTTACACTTGGCGGGAATAGCTTTGTACGTAAGTTCAATACAACAAACACTCTTTTAATTTAAAACCAAAGTAATACTAGATCACACTATCAAGCTCGAACGACTATTAGGTAATGTCACACTTGCAGCCACGTTGTAAGGAACAACTAGTTATGGTTTAACCTTTGGGTATATTTTTTTTGCGATAATTAAAAGACGGGAAAAAAAGTACTTTGTAACAGACACTTTTTTAAAACTGGTGATGGTAGTGTACTTTGGTCAGAAAGTTACACGTAAGTTTCATACAATAGACTTAGATCTGGCGGTAACCACAAGCTTGAGGGGGAAGGAAACATAACTAGTAGATAGTGGAATATAGTGTAGAGTAGATTAGGGTAGATTAGGGTAGATTAGGGCAGATTAGGGTAGATTATAGTAGATTAGAGACTAGAGTAGACTAGAGCACACTAGAGCACACTAGAGCACACTAGAGCACTCCAGACTACTCCAGACTACTCCAGACTACTCCAGACTACTCCAGACTATTCCAGAGTAAATTCTATTGCAATCATACTGTATATATTAACAAATTCGAACTACCAGAGAAGCATACACTACAGATATACACCAAATCAAAAATACAAAATATGCTTATCTATCTTCAGCCCATTCATTTTCTCTTCTAATTGCTGCTTCTTCTTCAGGACTGAAATCTGAAACAATATTAAAAGTTCTTCTCAATTCTTCTGGTGATTTTCCTTTAATCATTTCAGCAACCATTTTACAACCAGATTCCAACAATGGTTTAATATTTAAATAATTGGCAGCTAAAATAATTTCATAAAGCATTTCTTGATCAACTTTCAAGAAATTCTTATCCCATTCTTCAACAGGAAGTGATTTCTTAACATCTTCATCTTCATCTTCAGGGAAAACAGTATTCTTATGATGTTCACACCATTCTAAAACTTTAGACAAAACATTTGAACGAACATTTGGAGTTGGAATTTCAAAATCTTCTTCTAATCCATCAGGATTTAAATCATTAATCATATTCTTAATTAAAATAGATTTTTCAGCAACTTTTTGCTCAACTGGGAATTTCTCCTCATCTGAAGAAACAATTATAACTTTTGGTGCCGACATTATTTACTTTTGAACGTGTTTTTTTATTAGATGTATGTGAAGAAGAAAAAGGATTTCGTCTAAGGAAATTTACGTTCAATTTTAAATACCAGTGCGAGGCATAACTATTTTCCCTTACACTTCTACATTTTCTTGGTCTTTTTTTAGGCTCCCCGTTTGATCTCACCCCCCTGGTTAAGAATTTATACTTTTGATATTTTACTATATGCTTGCATACTATACACACTACTCAAAATTTGAATATATACCTGCACTAAAATCGTCCAATTCTTCTAAATTATTCATTTTATTCACATAAATATTCCCAGAAAATTCGTCATTTCGCTCTTCATTAGGAAATGCTGGGACATTATTCAATTTATCTATAAATCCTTGAAGATCTTCTGGTTCTCTGGATTCACTCTTAATATTATTATTATCCATAATTACTCCATTTTGAATTGAGAGTTGGGCCAAGAAATTTGCCAATTTATATGATTTATTAGGGACTTCAATTATTCTCTCATCTTTTAAATTCCCTGACAGTAATAATAAACTTCCTGATGCTTCACCTAACCCCAAGTTCAAATTTTCTGATAATGTAGATAAATTAGTCAAGATTAATTTGTGCAACAAATCAAAGAAATATAAATTATTATCCAATATAATTGAATTTGTTTCATTTATCAATTTAATTAAATTTGAATCTGGAGTATCTAAATAATGCATTAAATCAGGATTTGTATTAAGCATAGTTTCTAATAAATCAGGATAATTTATAGGAAACATATTTGCCAATATAAATTCTTTATTATTTGAGTTTATTTCAAATATAATATCTTGTAATATTGCATCAAACTCTTCAACACTAAGTTCAGTTTTAGGAGTAATTTTTTCAAATTTCTTAACCACCAATGCTTCAATTATTGAATTTAAATTCGACCATCCTTTATTCAATAACCACCAACTTAATGAAAGATAGCTTTGTTCTACAATATAATTTTCATGAGGATCAATATCATTATTTGTTGCTTTAACACCAGCAAATAAAATTGCTGATTCTAAATATGCTCTTCTTGCCAAGATATTTAATTGTAATTTAGTAATTAAAAATAATCCAGAAACACAATACATTAAAGTTAACATTCTAGTAATTGTTTTAATTTTCAATAAATTCCAAAGTTCGATTTTAGATTTATTCATATAAAATGAAAGTTTTGATTCAGGATCACTATTATTCTCTAATAAATTTAAATTATCACTAGTTAAAGAATTATCTCCTGTTGATTTTTCAATTCCATTATTAGTTTTTTTAAGACGTAATGCTTGAGTAATTAATTCAATAGGTAAATATTCAACAATAGGACTAGTTAATACCGGTAATAATGCTAATATAGTATAATAACAATCTTGTTGCGTCTGAATAAAACGTTGTTTGATTTGTTGTTTAAAAATTAATTCTTGTCTTAATTGCTTTTGATAATTTTGAAATTTTTTAATTATAAATTCATTTATAGTGACATATATCGATATACCAACAGCAGTAGTAATTAAAATCTTTTTCTTGTGACGTTTAAAGAAACCTGCTATTGATGAAAAGATTGCCATGTTGGTAAGGGGGTAAGTACTAGTAATATCTAAGCAATGATTGATTTTTCTGTGTTGATTTTTTTTCCTTCTGGTGGATTGCGGAGCTGGATTAATGGGATTAAAGTGTGACAGATTTTGAGATTTTTGCCGAGGTAGAACCAAAAAAAATACTCATCTGAACAAATTTGCTAAAAAGGTGGGGTATATTCCATCACTCCGAATGAGTTATGGTTTGATTGAATAAGGTTCCCAGACTGTTTAAGTATAGTTGCTAATTAGTATGAATATTGGTGTTTAATTTTAGGTTGCCCCAGGCTAAATAGGTACCCAAATATGGTTTGAAACAAAAACCATCAACTTGATCTCTTAATATTTGAATTAGAATATATGCAAGTTATATAATGTAAGAAGTTATATAATGCAAGAAGTTCAATTTGACTATTCTGTTTAATTGAGTTCAACTCGTTATGGTTTTTTTTTTCATTTATACGTTTCACATTTTGTAAAAGAATTGCAAAAATTTTTGAAAAAAAAATAAGAATTAATTCCTTGAAAACTCGACCTAGATTTGCAATACTATCGCAACAATATCAGAATAACAATTTTCAATAAAAACAAACTTGATGGGAATTAAAGAGACCTTGTCTAAGTCTACATTTTCTAAACCTAAACATGAAATACATATTCCTGTTTAAGTTGTTTCGGCCGAACCCTTGAACTATTCTAACTTATCTCATTTACATAGGATAAGTTCTTTTGCGGAATCTCCACGTGGGTGATAACCCCCAGAAAATAAAACAGTAGATCAATAGATCAAAACGGTCATAACTCTACCCCAAAATGGTAATATATTACGCAAAAAGATAGATCGGCTCGAATTGCTTGATAGTAGAAGCCATTTCTACATGATTGGATATAGAGTTTTGAGCGATTTAATAATTTTGCAACTTAAACAATAACTATACCACGAGGATGGTTTATAGTTACATTTATCCATTAAGTATCGATTTACGAATTAGAAACGAGTCATATATCGCAATCTCGGATTTGTAGACCTCGGGTGCATTGTCTCACTTTTTGATCTGAGTATACTATGGAAGTGCATTGTCAAGTGTATTGGAATTATCCAATATTTCAAGTATGAATTAACATGCATGTGAGACTTTTCTCTTTTGGAAACGCATCTAGTAAACAAACCATTTCAAAGAATCAAAAAAAATTTCAATTCCTCATTGATGAAAAAGTAAACAGATGATTGAAACAGGAAATGAATCCAATTTTCATTGTATATATTAACAATGACTGTCAAATAATAGATTTTTGTTGATGCAAATTTGTGTAAGGTGGCTGCCAAATTATTATTTACGAAATATTTCCCCTGACAATAAAAAAAAACGGTTTTTTCTCACACAACACAGTAAACTCATACCTATACCTCTTGGTTGCTTTGATTTTCTGTTAAATGTGATGTCCTATAACAACATACACTGTACACTAGACATATCAAGCAAGTCTTTATTTTATGTAAATCCAATTCTTTCATAATGTTTTAATGAAAGTCTGTTATTAAACCTGAACTATCGGTGGTCCACGTTTTATAAAATTAGAAGTGGCTTAAACAACTATTGTTTGAACATAATTTGCAGTAATAACTAAACCACAATCCAGACTTAGTTAACCAAGCGCAAGATCACTATTGGCAATAACTAGTCTCAAATAGTCTAGATAAAAAACTATAAATAGGTCAAGGTATTTCCATTCTTTCCTCATGTTTGATTAAACTCAACAACAATGCAATTCCTTACTACTATTATTACTTTGCTTTCTGCTGCTGGTGCCTTAGCTAGAAATCTTCCAGCTCCAAACCCAGCTACCAAGAATATTCTTTTAT
>KI547134.1:202696-214105 GCA_000497715.1 Spathaspora arborariae UFMG-19.1A
TCATATTTGGTACTTCAATGGTACTCCAGCTTCTTGTGTTGCTTTTGGTTTAACTTATTTACCAGATTACTTCAACAAATCTCTTGAATACGATTTGGTTGTTTCTGGTCCAAATGAAGGTACCAACTTATCCCCAGGTATGTTCACTCTTTCTGGTACTATTGGTGCTACTTATAACGCTGTTTACAGAGGATTACCAGCTGTTGCCTTCTCTGGTTCCAACAGTAACAACTCTTTCTTTAAGGATGACATGAACTTAACTGACAACATGGCTCCATCAACCATTTACGCTAACAAGGTCACTCAATTAGTTGACGAATTATTGGAAGGTTATGGTCGTGCTTTACCACTTGGTGTTGGTCTTAATGTCAACTTCCCAAATGTTGGTTACTTAAATGAAACCTGTGTTGATCCAACCTGGGTTAATGCTAGATTAACTGGTGATTTTGCTTCTGGTGCCGATATTGTATACAACAAAACTTCTGATTCTTTCGTTTGGACCCAATCCGTTTGGGAACCTTTGGAAATTTGTGTTCATGGTGATTGCAAGTTACCATCTGAAAACTATGTTGTTGGTTACATGAACTGTTCTACTTCAATTTCCGTTTTTAACATTGATTACGATGCTAATACTAGCACTGAAAGAAAAGTTCAACAATCTATCAGTGGATTATTCAATTAATCTAGTTTACCAATCTTATTTTATTCTTTCGTTCGTTGATTATTTTCGTTAAATTTATAGTACAATTAGAGATACCTTTTACTTGACTTTTGTAATGTTTGTGTAGGGAATTGCAACCATTTGACTTTTATATAGTTAATGCCTTGTTCTGTTGAGGCCATGGCAGTCCATCCAAATCTCTTAAACAACTTTTTGTTCATGATATAGGACAGCTAAACCTGTTAATTAACAGCATTTGTAATTTTACTTTGGTTCAAATGTCCCAAAACCTAATCAATCAGATGCTGCAAAATTTGCTCGTTACGTGAATGTTTTCTATTTCCAAAAAAAATATTACCCGAGATACAGAACAAACGAACTGGTGAAAAAAGTACGGAAATAGAGAGACAATTCACAACAAATACCAAGAAGGAGATATGAAAATCTAATTCAAACAAGTGGGGTAATAGCTATGATTAATTTCTGGTTGTGGTCTTAAATATTATTTAAACAAGAGTGGTTTAATTACTTCTTTTGTAAATTTTAGACACAAATCGTTGGTGATAATTAACCTATATAATTTGACTTATCTTCAACTGAGTATTTCTTTGAAGGATCAAGTAACTAAAAGGAAGTTTTTGAAATTCTTAATAGCGATGCTCGTCATATGTTACCCTTTTCTTATTGGCTTTAACAACGATTTCCGTCTTTCATATATCTAATTGGTCGACGGATTTACCCAAATTGAATGTAAACTCTTCAAAGAATTAAGATTATTCAAATTATTATACTTGCTGCATATCCGCTACATCAACATAGTGTTTGTTTTTGTTTCTAAAAAGAATGTTTAGAGAGTTGATAACAATTCCCATAACCCCACAATGGCCCATTCCCCAGTCAAATAAGATTCAGAGTCACCATATCATTAACATATAAATGCATGGTCAATTTCTTGAAGGATTAGGTTTGAACAACCAGATGTTGTCCAACAATGCGTTTAACTAAAGCTGCTACTGCTATATTATCTGCTACTGCTTCAATTGACTGTGGTTCTAATCCTCGAGCACCTGCTTCTAGCAAGAATATTCTTTTATCAAATGATGATGGTTGGGCTGCTACTAACATCAGAGCTACCTACTATAAATTAAAAGATGCTGGTTACAATGTCTACATGGTTGCACCAGTTTCTCAAAGATCTGGTTTCGGTGGTAAGTTGGATTTTCCAATTTCTCCAACTTTAGAAACTGATGGTGATTTTGGTTATCCTACAGCTGGTTCTCCATCATGGGGTCATGAAGATTCTGATGACCATATCTGGTATTTCGATGCTGCCCCAGCTTCTTGTATCTCTTTTGCCATGAGTTACCTTCCCAAATATTACTATAATGAATCTCTTAGGTTTGATTTAGTTGTATCTGGACCAAATCATGGACACAATTTATCTCCAGGTGTATTTACTGCTTCTGGCACTATGGGTGCTGCGTATAATGCTGTTTATAGAGGGGTACCCGGCGTGTCTTTTTCTGGTGCCAACTCGAAACATTCATTTTACAAAGATGATATGGATTTGAATGATAATATGTCTCCATCAACAATCTATGCTAATAAGATTACTGAAATAGTTGATGAATTATTATCCGGGTATAATAGTGCGTTACCAATTGGTACTGGTCTTAATGTTAACTTCCCCGCGGTTGGTCATTCAAATGAAAATTGTATTGATCCAACTTGGGTGAAATCTAGGATATCTGGTGAACATGCTGAAAGTTATGATATCGCTTATAATGAAACTTCTAATTCATTTGGTTATTCTAAATCTTCTTGGGCTCCTTTAGAAGTTTGTGAAAATGGTGATTGTAAATTACCTTCTGAGAATTTTGTGGTGGAGCATATGAATTGTTCTACTTCAATTTCTGTTTTCAACATTGATTATGATGCTAATTCTTATATTGAACAAAAAGCTCATAAGGCTATAAAGGGATTATTCCATTAATCAAGTTTATCAATTTTATTTAGTTCTTTAGTTAAATTTGTTGTAGATACCCTTTACTTTAGTTATTCATGTAGTATTTTGCAACCACTGGACCAAGAAAAAAAAATTTTGCCCCTAATTTTAGTAACCCCTCACCACTGATTTTGCGCATAGTCAAAGGGGGTTTATTAACATTAACCAAGGCAAACTCATAACGCTGAGAATAAAAAAAAACCCGCAAATCCATAGCACGAAATGTTCCAATACGTATTATCTATTTAATCTTGGAATTTATAATTTAATTCTTAAACTAAGTACCACCACTACCACCTACTTTGTTTCCACCATAACTATCGCAACTTTTAAACCACCGCACCACAAAAAAATCCGAAACAAAGAAAATACCAGCGGAGGAATATCTGTGAACAATAGTAACAATTACAACTGGCTTAATCGTTTAATTATTCAAAATAAAGAAACTAGACGAGTATCTAGCATATCCACAACACCTAAACCATTACAATTGACTACAACAGTTGACCAACCTATTCATCACTCTTCAAATTACGACAAGGCTGTCTCCAGCTTTTCCCCATCAAACATCTTTAATATGACTGATTCATCTGTAAACTTACCACGATCGAAAAGTCTATACTATAAAACGCCACCACAAACTGTTTCAACACCATATAATAATAGTCCAACACCACCAATTATTACCGTAAATAAATCAGACACTCAGGATACAGCAATGCAAATTTCGTCACTGGATGACTATACAATACAACAAAGAAAACATTCAATTCCTGAAAATATATCACTTCCACCAATTCCTCCACCTAAATCAGAATCAACTGGATTCCTTTCATCACTTTTATCAGCTGCTGCCAACAAGATTTCAAGTGGCACTAGTAGTGTAGAGGATTCACCAAAAAAGAAAGAGCATACATTTTCCAGTAAATTAGATACTTGGCTTAAAACTAAATCTGACAATCCAATAACGCCGGATGGTGATCAACTTAGTTTAAATGAAGCAACAAAACCCAATGATTTAAGTTCAATCATTTCAGCACAAAATGTTCAATTTGAACCGGTTCGAGAATCTCCCTTGAATACATTAGGTCATGGAGAATTATCCCTTAATGATTTTGACCAACTACAGCAAGAATTTGATACACCTCCACGACATAATTCAACAAATGGTTATGCTAAACGAGAATTAAGTCCAGATGTAACTGGGAGATTATCTAATGGCACTGATATAAAACGAATTCATCGAAAATCAATTACAAGTCAAAATAAAAATATTTCTAGTCTATCTGGATTGCCCGAATCCTCATCAATAGTTGCACAAGGGAGAAGAAGAGCACTTTCTTTAGACAGTGTTTATAGTGATCCTAATAAAACAAAAAGTTTAATTGAAACTCAACTGAATATAATTGAAGATTTTGAAAGTGATGATATTTCTGTTAGTGGACAAGAAGAAATTGATAATATAATTGATTCTTCAAAAAAGATAAAACATGCTCTGAAGAAACGAAATAAAGAATTTCATCAAGTATTTAAGAAATTGCCCCCTGCTGAAAAATTAATTGAAGATTTTAGTTGTGCTGTATCCAAAGATATTTTAGTGCAGGGGAAAATGTACCTTAGTGATCATTATATTTGTTTTAATTCAAATATTTTAGGTTGGGTTACCAATGTGATGATTCCTCTACAAGAAGTGATTCAAATTGAGAAGAAATCAACAGCAGGATTATTCCCTAATGGAATGATTATTAGAACATTACATCATAAATATGTATTTGCTACATTTTTAAGTCGTGACAGTACATTTGCATTAATTACAAATGTATGGCATAGAGTATTACTTGAAAATACTGATGTTGATACCAGGAAAATTGCTCGTAGAAATCGGGCAGATACAAGAGCATCTAATCTTTCTCATTTGGTTAGTAGTTATGAAGATAGTGAAGTGTTGGATGAATATCTAAATGACGAGGGGGAATTAGATGGTTCAATTGAATTAAGGTCGGATTCAGGTGGAGATGAAGTATTGGCATTGGAGGATGTTAACAAGGAAGATGAAGATCTTGGATTGGAACCTAAAGCAGATACAACAATGACAACTGCAGCACCATCAGACCTGAAAATGTTTAAAGGATTACCTATTGTAGGTCCACATACTCATGCTCCAACCGAATCAAATTATACAAAATCTCCATCTGATGTGTTTATTACAGAAGAAATATTTAAAGTTCCTCCAGGAGTAGTATACCTCCTTTTGTTTGGATCTGATACTTCAAAATTAATAACTATCCTAAAAGATCAAAAAAATATCGAAATTAATGAATCAGCAATAACATCACTCGACAAGCAAAACAAAGAACGAAATTACACTTATGTTAAACCATTAAGTGCACCAATTGGACCCAAACAAACCAAATGTATAATTTCCGATAGATTAATTGAATATAATCCCGAGAAATGCTATGAGGTTGAACAGACTACACAAACTCCTGATGTACCTAGTGGGAATTCCTTTAAAATCAAAACTCGATTCTTTTTGACTTGGGCTGAGAATAATCATTGTAAAATGTGTGTAGTGACAAACATTGAATGGTCAGGTAAATCATGGATTAAGAGCGCTATTGAAAAAGGTAGTATTGATGGACAAAAGGAATCTATGAAAATAATGACAGAGTCATTAAATCTCATGATTAGTCAAGGTGATAAAAAGACTAGTAAGAGAAAGATGACTAGAGGAAGGAAAGGTACTGTTGTTAAACGAGAGAAGCCTGAAGAAGAGAAGGATACTGCTGAAGTAGAAATTAAAGAGAAATCAATTGGTGAAAAATTCACTGATTTGGCAGAATCTATTGGAAAATTAGTTCCTATTCCATATTTAAGTAGTGGAATAGTTGGTATTATGATGATATTATTTGGGGTAATGATTATAGTATCTGTATTTAATAGAATAGGTGGAAGCGGAAGTAGACAATATAATGTTGTTGAATATATACCATCTACAGGATATACAGGAAGGATGAAGATTAATGATCGAGAATATATGATTATTTCGTCAGTAAATACCAATTTAAATAATGAAGATAACATTAGACAACAAGAAGTTTCAATTTGGAATTGGTTAAATGAAAGGAGTGAAGGAAAGATTAAGGTTGCATCACAAGACGAAGGATTTAAAGAGAAGTTACACACGAAATATAGTGACGAAGAACTAAAAGAACTTGTTCGCTTAACACAACTAAAATTGGATCAATTGGCCAAAGAATTGAATTCACAGAGGAACGGCTAATTAACCAATGAATTAAGCTAGATAAGAATATATATCAAGCGTAATCGTAAACCACGTAGCATCTCAGAATTTGATTATTATCGTGACGTCATATCAAACTACTTTGTGATGAATTTGGTTTCAAAATTTGTAAAGTATAAGGAATGTGCATCGCTCATAATTATAATAGCAAGTGTAGCTCACTATATATGTTAACTCTTCCTTTTTAGCCGATAACGTAAAGAATTCAAATTCGTAGATTTTGATTTGATAAGATAAATAGTAAAAAGTTTAAAAATCTGGAGAAATCTGCCAATTACATTGCAGTGATAAATCAATTGCGTGTGTGTATGTGTGTGGAACAAACCCTTTCGTACTACACATAATGGTATTGTTCATTACGAGTGATATAACTGAATATAGAGAGTAAATTGTTACAAATAATCCATTTAGTAGCTGGTTAAAGCTAATCCAGTTACAAAGTGAATATAAAACATAGGAACAATTTTACCAGACACTAAATGATGTAATTCATGCATGTCGGATATATCTAATTAAATTAGTAACAGAACAAAAAAAAAATAATAAAACAATGTAGCACCATTGCTTTGTATGTAATTTTGTCCTGCGCCCTGAGATGGGAGCACATATCATTGCCCCCACACACAATAAGGGTCACGTTTAATTAAAAAATTATATATAGTGAGCTACACTTGCTATTATAATTATGAGTCCCTGTTTAAAATTATTTTAAACATTTTAGCTTTACGCATAACGTTTTCCAATGATATTCCTAATAGATATAGTATTCAATGTGTTGACTACAGTAATACCCTTAATCTTATCAATCAAAGTATTAGATACAAGAATTGAATTTCGGTTTGCTACATATCAATTTTTGCTTAATTATTGGTTGTACTATGTGTTGTTACAATATATTCAATATCAATTCTTGAATACAAAATTGATATCAATGTTGCTTTCATCAATAAAGTTATGGTTGTTCTATGGAACTAGCAATAATTTATATTTAGTCAATAATTTTTTGGTTACTCGTGGATTTCAAGATTATGAAAATTTTAAATCATACGAAACAAGAATAGTTAATCCCTTATTTAATAGAATTGCTCCCTCTTTCAATTCAATGTCGATTTATTTAAACAAATTGGGTAAAAGATATCTTCAACCTATAGATGAGTCAGAATCAAATTCCATTGATTTTTATATTTGGAATATATTTCATTTATTGAATTATATTCTTAGTGGATCGAAAGAACAGATTGAGAAAACCAGTCCAAAACATAAACGATCTTCTTCTAGCCTAGATTCCATAATCCGAAAATCTAGATCAAGAAGTTCATCAGTGAAATCCAACAAATCCAATAAATCACGAGTACCAACTCCAAAGCCAATCAATGAAAGATATGAATCTACTCAATCACCTACTCCATATCCTATGAATGAATTTGCAGAAATGCCTAGAAGTGTATCTGATTCCCTCTCAAAGAAAACATCTTCATTAGGTAGAAGAACAAAATCAAATGGAGATTGCGAGTTAGAAGCTTCAATTAGGAAATTTAGACAACAACAATTTGAACAACAGGTGAATTATCAACAACAGCAACTGTATGTTAAAATTGATGGGATTAAGTTGGATTCAAATTCTTTACGTGCAGTTCAAGAGTATTTAAATGGGGATAGTTTGCCGGAAATGCCATTACCTCGTAGATAAATAGTAAATAAGGTTGATTAGTATAGAGTAATAGATTATAGTAAGAATAACCATTATATTCTCATGTACTTACAACTTAAGCTTTACTAAGAACATGATCGTATAACCATTTGATTTATCTTCACTAAAACGTAAGGTAATATACGTTAATGTTGAATCTCACGTAGATCAGAGTTGGCAGAATAAAACAGTGTTAACTGGTTGAATAACAGAGAATTGTTCTGTGAAGAACAGGGAGCAAATTGTTACATATATGGACAGGAAATTTTCTCCCTTGTAGTTCCTTTATCTAGTTATTTTCAAACCTCTGATCTCTGACATAACATACTCTTGCAAAAGGTAGCGCTTTCGTTTTTGCATCCAACTATTTACAAAAAAATGTATATCCACAAATTACAAAACATATTCTTTTATTCTCTAAACATTTGCTTTGACAACAATTAAATGCTACAATTGGATTAATAAAGAATTAGACGTTATTGATTTCGTGTTAGTCCTTCTCCTAATGCTTGTTTTGATAAAAAGAATACAATCGATTGGTTGTCTTCAGTCTTTGCAAAACTTAATACCACTGAGGAAGATTCTTGCTAGGATTGTCGAAAAGTTCTGCCAGAAGTGTGTGGATCACTTTCAATGGACAAGAATAATCAGAAGAACAGGATGAATCAGTCGATAAATTAATAACCATATTGATTCTTTTTTGGTCCTAAAATTAGTTATTTTTAATTTAAATCTTTTTTATGTTTGTAAAATAGTTTCGATTGTAGATCTTGAATTATAACCCATACACTTTCCAACTATGTTTTATTCTTTTCTTAAAAATTATTTTGTAAGTGAGAAATGGAGCGGTTACAGGTTGACAGCTTCAATTCTCAACTATCTCTCATTATCTCGTACCAATTCTTATTAAAATTATTATACATGAATCTAGAAAATTTTCATCATTTCAATATTATAATCAACCAATGTTATACATACCTAGATTAGCCAGTATAAATTAATAGATTCATAAAAGATACAGTCTTCTCAACATCCTCCCTTCGGAAGAGCTTTCCGGGAGATCCAAGAATTCTTTTAGTAGTTTATACTAATAAGAACAGAGAATTTCTTAATTTAAATCATATAATGAGTCGTTCTTATTGGAAATATCCTACAAATTATTCTATTCGAATTTGTTATCACTACAAAGAAAATAAAGCTGGAACTGTTGTTCATAATGAACCAATGAGAATTCATCAAAGTTAGATATATGATAAAATAAAGTTAAATTTACGTTACAACTATCTCTTTTCAACTTCACCAACAAAGTATGATTTACTAACTCAACTTGAAAGTACCATTAATGCTCACATAAGTTAAAATACCTTAAGCCATTTTCATTCGGTTCAACATCATATTCTATGCCCCTTTCCTCCATCAATAGCGTTCTAATCACTTTGGCCTCTTCTAACTTCATTGGCCACTCTTGGCCTAACTCTGATTTCATTTCTAAAATGCATTCCTTGGCGTCAACAGGATAAAGGTAATTCAATTCCTCGTCATTCCACCAATCTTCTTGTTGTGGTGGAACTTTATCTGTAGCTATAACATTAAAATCATACGGATCACAAATAAAAAAACATAAAATCTTACGATACCCTGGTTTTGTCTTATCCTATAATTCAAACGCATCAACGTGATGTTGGTACAAGTTAGGAAATATAATGATCCTATCTTCTTTGGCTTCAATACTTCCAATATCCTTTACTGCTAATCCTTCCTGTTCAATTTCAAAAAAGTATTCGGTAAAGAAAGAATTATGTTGTTCATACTCAGGGTCCTCAAACTCACTCCTAAATGAAAGTCTGGATTCAGTAATATTATCCATATCGTAATAGTATAAAGCTGTTGCTACGATATCTTCATTGATGGTTCCCTCAACGTGCCATTTCCCGCCATCATAAGTGGGGTTCTCAGGAGTTAATTGAATATTTGCTAACTTTACAATAACCTTGAGATTTTCAAATGATTTAACATCAATGTGTTTCAACTTGGGAGGACCTTTCCATTTTGGTTTAACAATATCTAATAAATAGTTCTCTATATTGTCATGAAGCTCGTCATATTGTTTGTTAAGTTCTTCTTCATTTACATTTTCATCCATCCACTGGTTTTCCAATTTCTCAATCGCTCTATGATATGCACGCAGGCATACTGAATCTCCGGGCGGTATCTTGATTCGAAGGTGCTCTTTGGAGGCATGTATAGTCAAGACGTAGTTCAACCCTGGGATTATATCATTAAAGACATTTTCAATTGAATTATACAAATTTTTGTACTTTACAGGGTGTAAATTGTTAATATATGAATTAAATGTGAATCTTCCTTTGTTTAGTTTCAATAAACTAGGGAGCCATTGAAATTTTTCAGAAATACCAAATCCTTCCACGTCAGATTTGGCATATTGAATTTCGTCGCTGAATTCAACATTTTGAACCCTATTGTTATTTATAATTGGGGTAATATCATATTGGAAAGGGTATAAGGAAGGGTGAACTAAATCGATTACTTTTTCATCAGAGCCAGGATGATAATCCAAGTCATCACCAAATGATTCAAGTAATTCTAAAACTTCCCGTTTTAACTTTTCCTTCACGTCGGAATTAATCGAAGTATCAGAAAATGAAATATAATCATCAAATGCAATTGCAAACCCAGACGAACCCATATATTGTGTTTCGAGTTTCTCGTACCATTCTAATTCCTTAAACACATATTCCAATACTTCAGCAATAAACTTTGTTCTATCCTTACATTGCTCGGTAATTTTCAGTTTCCATTTGTTAACGATTTCCTCATCTTTATATTTCCGTTTCCAATCTGGTTTAGATCTAATTGAAGCAGAAACTTCCATAACTAACCGTTCATCAAGACATCTAGGAGCTAGCCCTACTCCCTCAATAAAATCAAATGTCCACCAAGAATGTCTAAATGGTGATCCTATTAAAAATTCTCTCCAACTTTTCACGCGAGACCCGGAATCAGAATCCAGTGAGGTACTAAGAGATTAATCAGACTGACAACTATGACTGGAGGAAGTATCACTACTTGTATCATCCATGACTGTTTACTGAGTCAAGCATAAATGTCTTCAATACAAGCGTCCTCTTATATATCAGAACTTTATTCACCCCATTTTTTTTCTTTTTTTTTTGCATCTTTTACATACATTTCGTTTCACTATGTTCAGAACTTGTTATTCAACTAAAAAAGAGGTTTATAACAAAGTGAATTTATGAAAACGTACAGGAATTCCTATACGATACCCGTTAACAAAGGTTTGGTTTTAGATACTTCTGCCATGTTCAAGCCCCCGAGTTAGTTGAACTTGTATATTTTCCTATAATATTATTGTTAATTTTATATTATTTATTGTTTAAGCATTTCATTTTATTTGTATTAATTAATTATTTCAGGAAACAGTTGAAACCCCTCAATTATTATATTCCCTTAATAAGAAATATTTACTTAGTAAACGTATAAGCGATCGCAGATAATTAATAATAAGTGGAGTTCTTGTTATTTTTAATCGAAATGCATTTAAGAAATTACCTGTTCTAGATTCAATAAGGGGAGAAAAGCTTTAGGTTGTTGTTTACTGTAAATAAATATAGTTGGTACAGTGTTTCTCAAATTATTTCAAACTAACGCGACATTTTTTTTCATACCAAGGTTTGAAAATTCCGAGGGCACTATTTTCAAACCACACG
>KI547134.1:214711-226201 GCA_000497715.1 Spathaspora arborariae UFMG-19.1A
TGTCGCGTTAGTTTGAAATAATTTGAGAAACACTGTAACGCATAATCTGCCCTAGCAACATATGAATATTAAGATTTGTCAAATACTAATATGAGACTTTTGAGCCCAGTAAAATCTAAGGGATTTATATCATTTCTTTAGGAGTGTAGTTTAATTCCAGATTTCGACATAATAACAGTTTACACTCCAACAAGAGACAAACAAACACTGAAATACCAAGTGATTACTGAAGATGGTTACATATCTTGATTTACCGGATCATGTCTTTGAAACTATCTTAGATAATCTTAATCAGAAACAAAAATTAGTATTCATATTAATTAATAAAGAAATGTACAACATAGGTATAAAAAAATTGTACAGATATATCTATGTGAATTTCGAGAAACCTTTATTAATAGATACAGAATTTTGTACTTTCTTCAATTGTAAGTATACAATCATTAATGATAAAGTTATTTTTCCAAGGTTATACCATCTTCGTCTTGACTTATTACAAAACATTAAATTAGTTATGTTTTCTGATTATTCTATTGATTACTACGGAGGAGGTTTGAAAAGAAGATGTAATTTGATTAAGTTAGGCGTTGAAAGTTTATATCTTCTTGATCGACCTGAAAGTGTAGATATCATTGAAGATTTCTCGTTTCCTACTTCACTTGAAGCACAAAAGATTACCAATTATAACATTCGTAAATTAACCTTTGATTTACGATGCGAAACATCCTCAGATGAACTATGGAGAAGAGAAAGTGCTAAATACAATTTTGAAAACTGTCCAGATTTGGAGGCAGTTAGAATTTTGAATATCACTCAAGGTAACTTAGAATCATTCCTATCCAATTTAGATTATACGTTTGATGTTAAAAGATTATCATTGGAAACTGATTCTTTCCAACTTGGGGATCTATTTAAAGTATTCAACTTAAACAGTATAACCTGTTTTGAACTTAAGACAGAAGGAATAGGAGAAAAAGAAGATGATGAAGAAGAAGATGATGACGAAGACGAAGAAGAAGAAGAAGAAGAGTCAATAGATCTTTCTGATTTATCCGATTTTAAAAGGTTATTTAATAATTTGACTAATCTAAAACACTTGAATCTAATAACAGAACCAAGGGTAATAAGATATTTACTTGATTTTGTGAAATTAAATTCATTGATTAGTTTAGCTATAGGTCCATATAGTCGATCTGAGTTATCAATAATTCCCCAATTACTTTCTACTCAAATGAAATCACTTGTTAACTTTTCAACTGGTAATACATGGGATGGGTTTAGTATTTTAGAAGAGTTTGGACAAATTTGTAATCCTACTGTTGGTTTTTCTATTCCTATTCCTGGATCGGAAGCAGTTGTTATTGAGAGTATGAAAAATGAAATTACAAAGTACCCTCGTTTATCTCATATTGTATGTAGTTCTGGATGGCGGGGAGAGTCAGGTTATTCTATTCGTACTTGTTGTCATTTTCAAGTAATTTGAGTTGGAACAGATGTTCATATTGAGCCAATGTGAATTCATCAAGGTTAGATATATGATAAAGCAAATAAACTAAAAAAAAATTAATCATTTCTAATTCTCCTAGGGAAAACTATATAAAGCCAGTAAGAATAATATATCAATAGATTTCAATCAATTTCCCATTCAACAAAGCATATACTTTGGGTCAGGTATCTCCCATTCATACTCAAATACACCCTGAGCTTCGTCCCTTTCTCTTTTCAATTCGTTTCTCGCAATTTCCGCTTCTTCCAACTTCATGGGCCAATTCTGATCAGATTTCAATTGCATAATATCTTGCTTAGTACTTTCAGGAATAAGATAATTCAAAGTACTGTCATTCCACCATTGTTCTTGTTGTGGTGGAACTCTATCAGAACTGACAACATTGGTATTATAAGGATCAACAATGAACATGAATAAAATCTTAGCATGTCCGGGCTTGGTTTTATCATTTAATTCCAATTTATCAACACGATGTTGATACATATTAGGGAAGATCATTATATCATCTTCTTTAGCTTGAGTACTCCCTATTTCATGAATTAACATCTCTCTATCTTTCACACCAAAAAAATAGTTGACATAAAATTCATAACTCGAATCAAACCGTTGGTCGTAATAGGAGCTTCTCAATGGAAGGTTACATGAGATATTATCCATATCATAAAAATAAATGACGGTGGCAATAACATCTTCATTGATTGCCGGTTCTGCTTGCCAGGGATAATCATCATATGAGGAGTTTTTAGGAGTTAACTCGATATTTTTCAACTTGACAATTACTTTCAATTCTTTATATGATTTAACATCAATGATTTTGTCGAATTCAGGTGGATCAGTCCATTTTGGAGGAAAGTCCTTAGCATGCTTATTTATACTTTTTATAAACTCTCTATATTCATCACTGGCTTCTCCATTTTCTGAATCTGTGTCTTCAAACATTTCAAAACTCATATAGTGCTCTTCCGCCTCATCCAAGTATTCTTCGTCAAAAGCCTCGTCTTGTAGTGGAATCTCGATACGAACATGTTCTTTAGAAGCATACCTGGTCAAGACATAGTTTAATCCTGGTATGGCAGCATTAAAAATGCTTTCCAATGCGCTATACAAATCTTTATGTTTCAACGGGTATAAATTATTAATATATGAACTAAAAGTGAAGTTGCCATCATTTCCTTGTTTCATGAGTGTAGGAATACATTGAAACTTTTTTGAAACTTTACCCTGCTGTAAGTATCCCTTTGCTCTTTCAATTCTCTCATGAAATTTTACAATCTCAATTCTGTTGTCCCTGTTAATAATAGGAGTTGAATCATAACGTATAGGAAATAAACATGGATCTACTAAATCTATTTCAGTTTTCTCAATTTCAGGATTATCTAACAATTTAACTTCATCTTTCAAAATTTGTTTGACAGGAGAAACTATTGCATTATGAGAAATTGAAACATAATCATTGATACCAATATGAAACTTTGAAGATTTCAAAAACCGTGATTCTAAATCCTCGTACCATTTTAATTCCAGGAAAACAAAATCAATCACTTGATCAATAAATTTAGTTCGCTTTTTGAATTCTTCGTGGATTTCCTTCTTCATAATAGCACCAGTTTTTTCATCCTTATATTTCAATTTCCAATCTTTCATAGATCTGATTTTCCAAGAAATCTCAATAATTAACCGTTCATCAAGACCTCTGGGAAGTAAGGAAGGTTCAACTGCAGGATGAGGAAATGGTGAGCCTATTGAGAATGGATCAATTTGTTCCATTCTTTTTCTTAAACCTTCTTGAGATTCCTCTTCGCTACTTCTTTTCATCAATAAGTGTTTTCTTGATATTGCAAATTTACGAATTCAAGAAGAAAAACAACACAATAAATTTCTACTTGAACAATTTTTTGAGTAAGCTTGTGGCCTTATTTATAGCTCTTGTTTTTGGTTTTATGCCAAATATTCTAACAATAGTTTATACTTGAAGAATGAATTAAGGTTTTCTTATATCCGAAAATCTCGGTGGTAACCGATACTCGCTTTTTTAAACCTTTCCTTGCAAAACTCTACCTATAAGGGCTTTTAGAAGTCTTTCAACGCAAAGATTGAATTGTTTGATAAATTTCCGATGTATCTATAGTCGAGATACATGTTATGATCATTCAAATTAGAACTCAAACCTATAAAACAAAAATATAAACACTCAAACATATAAACACTTACATCATTGTCTTGGGTTATACCTTATAAATTCTACTCAACTGAGAACTACTATTAGGTGCAAAAAAAAAAATTACAACCCTAAAAAACACATAGACTTTCAAACATCATATAACTCCTTTCAACACATTGGGAAAGGGGCGATACTCATCTCTGTTTATGACGTAACAAACTCAACATCCCTTGCAGATATACATCTTAGTGTTGGATACTTTACTATTCCTTTGTACCTTAAACTTTGACGATACCAAAAAAAGATCTCCTGCATATCGTCATCACATGCAACCTTAAAATGGAACGTATGGAAGTAAAGCAAAAAAAAAAGGATTTTTACTTGACGATATTTTAAATTTTAACCGATGGTACATACAACAGCTTAACAAAACAATTTAAACGAACTATTATCAACTATCAGAATCAACAAGTAAAGATCCTAGTTATTTCTCGAGTAATATATAGTATTATATCACCTCTTTTCAGTGGCGCTGGGTCAATTTTAATGAGAAATTCAGTTATTATTGTCAGAAGTCTTTGTATTAAAACAACCTAGCAAACAACAGGGGCTTCTTTTTCCTTTAGATTGTAATTCCAATTTTCTCTTTGTGGTTCACCCAATTTTTTTTCTTTTTTTTAATTTGAACTTCCATTCTTTTTTGTTCTTAAATCAAGAGACCTTAAACCTTACAACACTCACAACGTATTACATGCTAGTTATAGATTAAATCACCTGTACATTATTGCTAATTACAATAGTTTGCTTATACAATTTTTTTTTAAAATAGAATAAAAAGATACAAAGCATCATGCAACTACTATATTCTTGTATAACCCTACTATTATTATTCACATTTGTGTTTTCAACACCACGACGAGAGAATGCAGGGTATTTAACTGCACAGGATATACATGACCAACAAGAACAACAACATGCTGCATCAATACAGCAGCAACAGCAGCAGCAACAGCAGCAGCAACAACAACAACAGGCTATATTCCCTATGGATTCCCGATCTATAAATGATTGTGATTTGATAGATTTGTTAATGATAAGTGATATAGATGGAAATTTACATGGTGTGGAACGAAATAGTGGGAATTTAATATGGACATTACCTATAGATGACCCACTTGTGAAAATACAAACAAATAGCACTACGACTAATCTTGCTTCAAATATCCTTTGGTTTGTTGAACCATATCAAGATGGAAGTTTATATTATTTTACACCTAAATTTGGATTGAATAAATTGCCAACAAGTATTAAAGATTTAGTTATGGAGTCCCCGTTTTCACTTTCAGGAGACGATAAGATATATACAGGTACTAGAAAGACTTCATTGTACAATATAAATATTCATACTGGACAAATTAAATCTTCATTTGGAAATGATGAAAAATGTCCTGTGTCAAATGCAAGAGCACCATATCAAGATTCGACTACTGAAGATACAGTTATGATTGGGAAGACAACATATGAATTAACCATTCATTCAAAATCCAATAGTAATATTGTTTGGAATGTTACATATTCTCAATGGGTGCCTAATAATATCGATAATGATTTAATATTACAAAATCAACATTCTTTAGATAAATTATATTTTACACCTTTCCATGATAAATCATTATTAGCAATAAATCAAGATTTAGGAACACCAGTTTGGATAAGTAAATTACCTTCCTTGGCTGTAAATATCTTTGATGTATTCAACAATATAAAAACCAATGATTATATCTTATTACCACATCCTTTAAAAGTATTAAATGAATTACAAAAAGAACATCACCCAACAAATAATGATCTTGTATTTGTTAATAAAACATCAAATTGTCAACAATGGATAGCTATGAGTTTTGAGAATTATCCAACATTAATTAAAAGTGCGCCAATTTCAAATTATCAAACAATGTTGAATAATTATTATGGTGGCGTTACCCAACCTTTAGATTATCTTGAAAATTTCCATGTTATAAAAACAAGTGAAACAAAAGTTGAACGATTAATTAGTGGGATTCATCGAGTATTTCAGTTGACTAGTGAAACTTCATACCAACCTATTTCAAGGTATACCACTTCTCAAGAACAAGTTAAACGAATTGGAGATGGGAATAGTATAGAACCACAACAAGAAGAACCACCAAGAACAAGTTTCCCTGGAATTATGGATGGAATTAAATTTGTAGATAAATTACCCAATAGTTTTGAAGATGTGTTCTTACTTGAGGCAAGTGAAAGTTATGAAGCATCTCCTCAAACACCTGCAAATACTGGAGTTAATTCCACTGCTATTGTAAGGAGAATAATTGAAGATTTGGCAGTGTTAGTGGTTATGTTTATATTATTAATGACTTTTGGAAAATCAAATCGGTTTTTACGAAGACTTTTAGGAGAGTACAAGTTTATTCAAGACGATCAAGAGCTGAGAGTTGAAGAGGTGAAACCACCAGCAAGTGTTGTAGTAGAAGGAATTGACGAAAAGATTATTAAAGATGATGTTATAGAGAAAACTGAAGTAGTAATCCCTAGTGATTCTTCGAATGATGAACCAGTTGAACATACTAAAAAGAAGGTTGTAATAATGGAACCTGAAGAAGAAACTGCTACGGTTGAAAGTGAGATTGATGAAGCAACGCCTATCAAAAAACGAAAAAGAGGAAGTAGAGGTGGGAGAGGTAAAGGACGTGGAGGAAAACATATTAAAAAGAAACCAAAGGAAGGACAAGAAAGACAGGAAGATGATGAAGATGAAGATACTGAACAGATTGAAGAACTTGAAGAAGTAATTACTACTAAAAGTCTTGTCAAATCTATTCCATTAACTCCTAGTAAATCAATGAAAAAGAAACTTCAAATTGAAAATAATTTAGTGATATCAGATAAAATTCTTGGATATGGTTCACATGGTACAGTAGTATTTGAGGGTACATTTGAAAACCGTCCTGTAGCAGTTAAACGAATGTTGCTTGATTTTTATGAAATTGCCAATCATGAAGTTAAATTATTACAAGAATCAGATGATCATCCCAATGTCATTAGATATTTTTGTTCACAAACTTCAGAATCAGAGAAATTTCTTTATATTGCATTGGAATTATGTTTATGTACTTTGGAAGATATTATTGAAAAGCCTCAGAAGTCCCCAAAATTATTAATACCGCAAAAGAATGATATTTTATATCAATTAGCTAGTGGATTACATTATTTACATCTGTTGAAGATTGTTCATCGAGATATTAAACCTCAAAATATTTTAGTAGCAGATATAAAGAAAACTCCCAATCAAAAAAATGGAAAAATTCATAGTCAACATGAAAATAATGTTCGATTGTTAATTTCTGATTTTGGATTATGTAAGAAATTAGATAATGATCAATCATCATTCCGAGCTACAACACAACATGCTGCCCTGGGAACATCGGGTTGGCGAGCACCTGAATTATTACTTAATCAAGATTTACTTGAAATATCTCCTGATTCAATATCATCAGTTCATTCTCAGAATAATGGTAGTAGTTCCTCCTCTTCTGGTAAGAGATTAACTAAAGCAATTGATATATTTTCCCTTGGATGTGTGTTTTTCTATATATTAACCGGAGGGTCACATCCATTCGGTGATCGATATTTACGTGAAGGTAATATAATCAAAGGTGATTACAATTTATCTTTATTACTTAGTAAATGTCCAAATGATAAATTTGAATCTATAGATTTGATATCAAATTTGATCAATCATGAACCAAGCATGAGACCCAATATTTCTAAGGTTCTTAAACATCCTTTATTTTGGTCCATGGGGAAAAGATTAGAATTTTTGTTGAAAGTAAGTGATCGATTTGAAATTGAACGTAGAGATCCTCCAAGTGAATTATTATTGAAATTAGAAGCCAAGGGTCATAAAGTTCATAATGGAGATTGGCACAAGAAATTTGATTTTGAATTTATGGATAACTTAGGAAAATATCGGAAATATAATAAGGATAAATTAATGGATTTATTACGAGCTTTAAGAAATAAATATCATCATTTCAATGATATGCCTGAAAGTTTACAAATGAAAATGAGTCCTTTACCTGATGGATTTTACAAATATTTCAATGATAAGTTTCCACATTTATTAATGGAGATATATTTTGTTGTAGAGGAGAATTTAAAGGATGAACATGTATTTAAAGAATATTATGTTTAGGAGCATTTCAATTCAAAGTTTACAGTTTTATATATAAATATATATATACAATTTTATACAGATTTCTTAGATTTAGGTTTGGAGATTTTACCTTTACTTTTTTTAACTTTGTTCTTAACCTTGTCAGTCTTGACTTTGTCAACTTTTACATGTTTAGTCGTCTCTTTACTTGTCTCTTTACTTGTATCTTTACTTGTACTTGCTTCTTCAAACTTTGTATGAGTTCCTTTAAAACTAATAGCAGGACCAATATTCCCAACAGCTCCACCAACACTCTTTACACCTAAAGTTCTAGCTAAAAATTTCTTTGCTTGATCTTCAGCAATTTCCTTTTGTTTCTCACTAGCTACCTCTCCCTTTTCTAACAGTTTAAGTCTATTCATATAACTTTTCATTCGATTTAATTCTTGTTTTATAGGATGAGAATCAGTATCTATCCCTATGGATTTCAAATATGAATATATAGTTGATGTCAATACATATGCATAATTGTTGTAGATTTTTATCTTGTCTATGTGTGATTGTGATGGAACTGTAGTTAATTCAAGTAGGGATTTTTTGAGGAGAGGAACAAGAGATGTTTCTAAGTTTGTTATTGATGCATCTAGGTTTTGTACAAATAGTCTTACGTTGTCTATATTCTCCATGTTTAGCTTAATCTTTGTAGTTTTAACTTGGATATGTTTAGTGATTTTTTTTCTTTACAAAATAGTCGATGCTCATTGAATTTTTTTCTTAAGTTGAATACTGCAAACACGAACAGTGCTGTTAAGACATGGTCAAGAGAAACAGGGAAATACTTACCGGTGGTAAGAAATATGCTCAAAAGGCAGCAAAGAAACATTTAGTTGATGAAGTGGTATTTGATAAAGAATCTCGTAAAGAATATTTAACTGGATTTCATAAACGTAAATTACAACGACAAAAGAAAGCCCAAGAATATAATAAAGAACAAGAAAGATTAAGAAAGATTCAAGAACGTAAAGAATTGCGTGATGAACGGAAACGAGATTTAGAAAATCAATTACAAGCTTTTAATAAAACTATGAAAGATATTACTGGTGATCTTGACCAGAAAGAAAAAGAGGAAGAAGATGCATGGGATGGGTTTGATAGGGAACCAGAAGCAGAAGTTGAAGAGGATGAAGAAGAAGACGAAGAAGTAGAGGAACAACCACTCAAAGGAATATTACATCATCGAGAAGTATACAAAGTCGATAATGAACAATTAAACTCAATAATAGATGAAGAAACAACAGTAACTGTTGAATCCTTGGATAATCCAATTATAGAAAATGTCAAACAAGCAAATCTCCAAGCATTAGCTAAAATTAATAATGTTAATCTTGAAAAATCTGAACAAATTTTAGAAAATTCAATTAAGAAGGCTAAAAATTATGCTGTGGTTTGTGGTGTTGCTAAACCTGAACGTAAACCTAAAAAGAAATTTAGATATTTATCTAAAGCTGAAAGAAGAGAAAATACTAGAAAGGAGAAATTAAAGGGGAAATTAAGAGGAAAGAAGTAGATTATATAAATCTTGTGTATAATATAGTATTCCCAGGGCTACCATTTTTGTTGTGCGGGTAACACTTGAAATTTTGCGATGGTCTTTGTATAAATTTTGACCGAGAATTTTTTCTTTTAATTCTTTTCAACTATTTTCTTTTACAAACAAGTAACTTGAAGTAATTTGTATGTTTTAAATTAATATAGAACAAGGTATTGATTTACAGTGATGACACGATGTCGCCCCAAACGGAGGATCCTTTTCAGGACTATGACCGATTCGATTCATTAGCCAAACACTGAAAATTCTGATTTGTAAATTTCAACCATTAAAATAATATATTACCAAGACATTGTTACTAACTTGAAATTCAATAGATATAGAATTATATATTTACTTGAATAAACTAATTTCACTAATCTCATTCTCTGTAGTTTGTGTCTATTTGACATTCGATTTGGCTAATGATGTTTCCATGCTAATCATGAATACTTCTTGATTAAAACATACTTAAATCGTGATAACTTTTGTTTCACGTCTGAAGCCTATTCGAAATGTCTTTACTATCTCTATTTAGTCTATTATTTTCTATGTCGTGTCGTGTGTAATGTCACGTCTGTGTGTAATGCCATGTCCGTGTCTTAGTGTTATTATCAATTCGCGAAAAATCAACGAAATTAAACAATATTTTACGAGGTTGTCAAAAACATACTCACCACTACTATGCCCATGTCTGAAAACAAGTTCTTATTTAATGATTTAGTACCATTACCCTTTAGAATCCTTTTACTTATTCAACTAGGGACTACACTATGGTATTTACTTTTACTAATCTCACATTATTTCACCAGTTTAAACATTTTACAATTGATTAATTTATCATATTCAAATCATAACTATACAGAATTAGATAACAAATTACCGTCAACTGGAGAATTTGCATGTACTATCCCTGCCGAACGAGAAGAAAACACGAGGTTAATTCGAGGAGTATATCATGATTTAAAGGGAATCCTGTTGGTAAATTTCTTGTGTTGGATAGTGTTTAAATTTTTACAACGATATCAATGGTTGAAAATTGTTAGTTTGTTTGTTCCTATTGTTGCATTCGTGTATTTGTTCTATAGATTATTTTACAAGAGTACTCATACAATGGGTCAAGTTAGAATGTTTACTACTATAAAGAGAATAATTGTGGGTAACATTAATTCTAAAACTATGAGAACAAATGATATACTTATAAGTGATAGCTTAGTATCCTATGCTAAAGTATTGAATGATTTTGGATTATATTTATGGACATATTATTATTCCGATAGGGAATATAATTATCAATTAGAATTGTTTATTTTAGCAATTCCAAGTTTAATTCGAATTAAGCAATGTTATAATGAAATTAAACTTACTGGACAGAAACAGCATTTATTCAATTTGATCAAATATACAACAAACTTTGGTCCCTTGATAATCAATGCAATTATCAAAAGAACCTTGCTTAATTCTAGTCAAGAACAACAAGAACTGGGTGAATTATTAACCCAATTAAATAGGTTAAATCAATATTGGTATTTATTCCTGGCAATAAATTCCACATATAGTTTTATATGGGATGTTAAAATGGATTGGCTGTTGGGATTATTTGATTTCATGTTTACTAATCAACATTACAAATATCAACCATTAAGACGAAAGTTAGTATTCTCGAAAATTATCTATTACATGGTAATACTTCTTGATTTTAAATTAAGATTTATTTGGATATTAAAAGCATTTATCATCAAAGAAGAAATCGAACAAGGGAATATCAAATATTTACATTTATTTTCTACTTTTTTATTTGGATATGATGCATATTCCTTTGGATATACAATTGTGGAATTATTAGAGATTTATCGAAGATGGATGTGGTGCTTTATAAAGCTTGAATCAGATTGGTGTAAATTAAATATTGAAGAAGGGGATATTGAATTATCTCAAATTAAACAAGGATAATATTTTATAGATTATAGACAAATATACAACAAATGTAAATTCATTGAATAAATATATATTCTAGATATATTGATACATGCAAAAAC
>KI547134.1:231732-245105 GCA_000497715.1 Spathaspora arborariae UFMG-19.1A
TTAACTATACAACAGTATCACGTTCAAAAATATGTAAACAATTAACATCATCATTTCGTTCTTTAACTTTTCCTAAATACTTCTCTAAATAATCATAAAACTCATTAACTTTCTCACTACTTGACTCGCCTTCAAGAATACTATTGCAAAAAAGCTCTAAACTAAGTAAATGACTTTCAGTATTGTCATTCTCATCAAACACAATAGAAGTGAACCAATTCCCAGATAATTTTGAATGACTTGATATTGAGTCATGTCAATCAAATATGTAGGTTGAGTATAATGCTAATGAAAAAAGAATTATATGAAAAAGCCATCAACAGTTTAATTAAACGAATTCATGTGAGCCTTTATGAAAGGCTATGTACAGATACGTACTTTTATAATCAATTAATCCTGAAGACACCACAATTAATAGTAGAAAGCTTATCCAATTTAGTATTTGCTTCTGGAGATTGAGTATGACTGGTTAAACTGGTTTTGTTTGAGGCACCTCTGGATTTACATACTTTTAGAAACAAATACAACACGGAGAACAACTTTTGCATCTGCATTGGTTAGAACAGAATATGTAAGATAAGTGATATTCCTGGTACTGCTGTTGTCAATCATACTTATTATCCATCTGAAGGGCTTCTACCCTCAGTCAATCATACTATTACAAGGTTAATCGTTCATTTCCTGACAGCTTACTAAACCTATTTGATTTTTAATTTCTTCCATACTTGAAAACACGTATATGTGTCGCTATTGTTCACATATAAGACGGTTATGGGAGTGAAATTATCATCAAACAAGCCCTTAAATATTAAGTGGTTGAAACTGACATTTATCACCTTTGATGATATGGAATTTGGGCATCTCAATGCTATATTCGGTTTAAGTCATATACCTACTTTGGAATTGAAGGTGTGAAGAGAGTCAAAATCGGGAAATACTCAAATATCAAAGTTTCAATGGTTAATTGATCACTTGCCCAATTTAAAGTATTTAAGTGTAAGTACATCAACAATGGAAACAAGAGGCAAACCAGTTGGTTTGGTTAATAACTCCTTGAGTATTTTAACTGTGGATCTTTATAAAGCTATTGGAGTTACAATGAAATTTTTTTGGTAAACAGCAATAAAACATTACAAGAGTTTCCATATTGTGTTTTGCCAGATGACTGGTTTATGAGTGATAAAATTCGACGGATTTATAGTGCAAGAATTTAAATCGAGAGTTTTGTAATAAATATGAACGAAATATTGCTGAGATTCTAGATGAAGATACAACGAAGTATCCTAACTAAAGACTTTCTCCTGACATCAAAGTATCTGGAAATTTATTTAGTGAAGTGAGAGTTTTAAATAAACAGTAATAATTTTCAAGGAATACGCCAATTAACTTTTAGTTAGATAAAATAGTAGCTTTTTTACGAAAATGTATAGAAATTTTTCTCAAATTCATGATTTGCAATCTTAATTGCAACTTTTTTTTCTTCACAAAAATTAATACCCTGAAATCTCATCCAACACTTTACTCATGTTAATTCTCGGTAAATCTTCAAACAAAGCTAGACAAATTATTAAACGACATTCTTAAAACTCTGGGATATATATTTCAAACACTCAACCAGGTCAACTCTATAAGTTGTAAATATTAAGTAACTTTTCGCAATTTGTTTTTAATTTTCTTACAAAAAGCTCCCAATTTACTACAAAATTCAGCCTCGTGATGCAATACTTTGATAATACTGTCTAAAATTAACTAACCAAGACCAATACCAAGACCAAGTGGATGTTATATATACATATAAAACTAAACAAACATCCTTACTAGTCAATTTCTTGCACCTTATAATCATTTTTATATTCCTAAATCGCTTTCTCCACAAAAGAATTACAATTTTCATTCAGAGTCAGAAAGAAAAAAAATCAAAAATCAAAAATTTCACCTCATCATCTTTTTTAATCTCTTCTTGTTACATTCTCTTTCAACCAATTCACTTTGAAACCAAACACTCAAATGTCTCAATTAAACATCCTCGTCATAGGTAACGGTGGTAGAGAACACGCAATTGTCTGGAAATTAGCACAATCTCCCACAGTTGCTAAAATTTTTGTTGCACCAGGAAATGGAGGAACTACTACATCTGATGATAAAATCATCAATGTTCCTGAATTATCAAGTTCTCCAAAACATTTCCCAGATTTACAGAAATTTGCGCTAGTTCATGATATTAATTTAGTAATTCCTGGTCCTGAACAACCTTTAGTTGATGGAATCACTTCAATTTTCCAAAAGATAGGAATTCCAGTATTTGGTCCTTCTGCTAAAGCAGCAATCATGGAAGGTTCTAAAGCATTCAGTAAAGAGTTTATGGATAAACATCAAATCCCTACTGCTAGATTCAAGAACTTCACTGATGTTAAACAAGCTCGTCAACATATTAATGAAATTGATTATCAAATTGTTCTTAAAGCTGATGGAATTGCTGCCGGAAAAGGTGTATTGATCCCACAAACTAAACAAGAAGCTTTAAAGGGGTTAGATGAAATTATGGTTGATAAGAATTTTGGTAGTGCTGGTGATGAAATTGTTATTGAAGAATTTCTTGAAGGTGACGAATTAAGTATTTTAACAATTACCGATGGATATTCCTTCTTTAACTTCCCAGTAGCACAAGATCATAAACGTATTGGAGATGGCGATACTGGATTAAACACTGGTGGTATGGGTGCTTATGCTCCTGCTCCAATTGCCACTCCTGAAGTATTAGCCAAGATTGATCAAGAAATTATTAAACCTACTATTGATGGAATGAGGCATGATGGATTCCCCATGTGTGGGATTTTATTCACTGGAATTATGTTAACTAAATCTGGTCCAAAAGTATTGGAATATAATGTTAGATTTGGTGATCCAGAAACTCAAACTGTATTACCTTTATTATCTGATGATACTGATTTAGCTCAAGTTATGTTGGCTGCTGCTGAACATAGGTTAGATTCAGTGACTCTTGGTATTAAACCAAATATGTATTCTACTACCGTGGTTATGGCTGCTGGTGGATACCCAGAATCATATAATAAAGGTGATATAATCACTGTTAAAGAACCATTACCAAGTGATACATTTATTTTCCATGCTGGTACAGCCATCAAGGACGGAAAGGTTGTTACTTCTGGTGGTAGAGTTATTGCTTCAACTGCTATTGCCCCAAGTTTACGTGAATCTGTCGACAAGGCCTATATTGGTGTTGATCATGTCGATTTTGCCAAGAAATACCATAGAAAAGATATTGCCCATCGTGCCTTCCGTGATGCTGATAAGAAATCCACCACTAGTGGTGTCACCTATGCTGAAGCTGGTGTTTCGGTAGACAATGGTAATTTACTTGTTGAACAAATTAAAGCTAAAGTGAAATCTACTGCTCGTCCAGGTGCCGATTCCGATATTGGTGGTTTTGGAGGATTATTTGATCTTAAAGCAGGTGGATACACTAGCGAAGATACATTATTAGTTGCTGCCACTGATGGGGTTGGTACAAAATTAAGAATTGCTCAAATTATGAATATTCATGATACAGTAGGTATTGATTTAGTGGCTATGAATGTAAATGATTTAGTTGTGCAAGGTGCAGAACCTTTAATATTTTTAGATTATTTTGCAACTGGGAAATTAGATATTGAAATTGCTGCCAAATTCGTTAGTGGTGTTGCTGATGGATGTATTCAAGCAGGTTGTGCTTTAGTTGGAGGTGAAACTTCAGAAATGCCAGGAATGTATGATGAAGGACATTATGATACTAACGGTACTGCTGTTGGTGCAGTATTGAAAAACAAAATCTTACCACGAGTTAATGATATGCAAAGTGGTGATGTATTAATTGGGTTAAGATCAGATGGTATTCATTCCAATGGATTTTCATTAGTTCGTAAAATCATTGATATTTCTCCAGAATACAATTATGAATCTATAGCCCCCTGGAGTAAATCTGGTAAGACTATTGGTGAAGAAGTATTAGTTCCTACCAAGATTTATGTTAAACAATTATTAAATTCAATAAATCAAGATTTATTATTAGGATTAGCTCATATTACTGGAGGTGGATTAGTGGAAAATATTCCAAGAGCGTTACCCAAGAATTTACAAGCTAAAGTAGATATGAATAAATGGGAAGTACCAGAAATCTTTAAATGGTTTGGTAAACAAGGTAAAGTACCTTATGATGATATTTTAAAGACATTCAATTTAGGTATTGGTATGGTTTTAATTGTTAAACAAGAAAATGTTGATCAAGTATTGAAGAATTTAGAACAAGATGGTGAAATTGGTTCTATTGTTATTGGTTCTTTAGTTGAAAGAAAGCAAGGACAACCTGGATGTGTTGTTGAAAATGTCGATGGTTTATATTAGTTAAGTAGAGTAGTTTTATATTAAAACGTATGATATTATTGGTAAGTTTATGTAAAAACATGGTACTAGAGATATTAGATGTTTGTTCGATAGTTGATGATTTGTACTGGTGGTTGCAAAAAAAAAAATTAAGAATTATAAAATAAGGCTATGACTGCTGGTAATATATGATTATAATTAGTTATCAAGACTTTGATTTGTAATTGCATTAATTGTATGATACTACTAATCCACCTAACATATTCTTTGTCATACTTGTAAAAAATAGGAAATTCCGATCCAGGAAACGAACCCCAATATAGGTTTGATTTCATTTTCTGATATAGCATTCTCTGAAAGGTCCAACATTTCCAAAATAGGTGGGAAATGGTTGATATTTGATCTTGTTAATGTGACATTGAGACAAGCTTAAAATGGCCAACTTAGATATATATTTTTTATCAAATTATGGTGACTTTAACTCCTATATTTTCTTGAAAAAAATACACCTTTATGGCCAAGTTGGTAAGGCACGTTCACTAATGGCCCTCCCCTCATAAAACCTTTATCTATCTTGGTAATGTAAAAATCACTGGTATCTACGTATGGTGATTACATTCATTTTGGATTTTAAGGTTATTGTAATCTGAAAAGTTTCAGCAGTTTTGTAGATCTTAGGGTATTTTCCTGTGATTATATAACAATACGTATGGTAATTACATTAATTTTTCTTGTTTCGAGTTTCCTTATCTACTAAGAACTATTCGCAATATTCGCAACATATTTTGTTAAATAAACTGGAGGAGATTTTTTTTTTGCAACTTTTAATTGAGAAAAATAAAATGCCTGGGGATATATAGATGTATAATGGACAAAACAAAGGTTTTTCTTTCCCTAAAGACATATCTTAACTAACAAACAACCATAACAAGAGAATATCCCTAACTCAATACAACATTCAAAGAGAGTACTAAATACAAGTTTGAATGTGTAAATCTCCTTGCTCACCTCACCTACCAGAGTTAATCTACATTTCTTTTACTAAACGTCTAATATCTCAGATTTAAAGGTTTAAATTTGACTTACCGCCAAACATGGTTGAGAACACACAATCTCCACTTCTTAGGAGGAGAAGAGATAAATAAACATAAAATCACCTGAATCACCTGAATTACCCTGAATTACTTGAATTACCCTTCATTACCCTTAATTACCCTTAATTAGTTACTAAGTATTACGGACTTTAGAACCTTTTACTTGTTTCCACGTGATGTTGCGCAATTATAATCCTTAAATATTTCTTTTTTTTTTGCTCTCACCAGGGACTTTAATAACCCGCACAACGGAAAAGAGGAATTTTGAATGAACAGAAAGGAAATTCCGCTAAGCACGTGACTGTGGTTTAATTAGTAATCAAATTTTTTTTTATTTAATTAAAAAAAATTAAAAGGTTCAAGAATTTTTTTTTTTGACAACCATCAGATACTCACACACATTGTCTTTTAAATATACATAGCAATCCTCCTGTACATTAGCATAGTAAGTTTTACTTTCAAATATATTAGCATTCTTGAGAAAATCAACAAATCAGCAAATTAAAACTCTCCATACAATTGCATTTGTTTAAAATTTTTTGGACTTAATCTATATATTAGTCAATATAGTTTTTTTTGCAATTCATAGGACACATCTAATATATAATAGAGCATATAATAGAGTGAAAAATAGAGTAAATCTTGTAATATGGGCCTCCTTTCTTTAGGTACACCTTTGGATTGGCAACAATCTAGGAAATATAATGAACATGTTCGATATAATGGAATTAGTCAATTAATTAATATATTTAAACAACATTGTACAACAAGAACCAATGATAAATATCTTTGGGGAGATGAAGTTGAATATATGATGATTGATTTAGATCATGTTAATCATAGTGCAAGATTAAGTATTGACAAAGATTATATTTTAAATGATTTAAATGATGAAAATAAATCTTTATTTAAATCTTTGGAAAATAATGTATTATTTCACCCTGAATATGGTAGATTTATGTTAGAAGCAACACCAGCAAAACCTTATAATGGTGATTGTATTGATGATTATACTTATGTTGAAACAAATATGATTTTAAGAAGAAAAATAAGTCAACAAGAATTACCAGAAAATGTTAAACCAATTACTTTGACAAGTTATCCAAGAATGGGATGTGGTGTATTTACATCACCTCCTGCAAAACCAATAGGTCCAGCCTCACAATCACTATTTCTTCCTGATGAAATTATAAATCGCCATGCAAGGTTTCCTACATTAACTGCAAATATTCGTAAAAGACGAGGTCATAAAGTTGCTATTAATTTACCAATTTATCCTGATAAACACACAAAATTAATTGATGATTCTATAAAACATCGTGATTTATTTAAATCTGACCAAGAACCATTTTTAGGTGCAAGTAGACCTGGATATGTGTATATGGATTCAATGGGATTTGGTATGGGTTCAAGCTGTTTACAAATCACTATGCAAGCGAAAAATATTAATGAAGCAAGATATCTTTACGATTCATTAGCACCATTATCTCCAATTATGTTGAGTTTTACTGCTGCTGCACCTATTTTTAAAGGATATTTAGTGAATCAAGATGTTAGATGGAATGTTGTTAGTGGTGCTGTTGATGACAGGACTTTTATAGAACGTGGAATAGATGAATATAGAGGATATAGCAAATTTGGAGGGTTAGATGTGGACGAGGAGACAACTGTGGTTAAGGATAATTCAAAGACAAATAGGTTTGGTGATATTATTGGTGTTGTAACAAATGATGGTAAACCAGTTCAGCATGTTCCTAAATCAAGATATGATTCTGTTGCTAATTATTTAAGTGATGGGAAATACGATACTTGTTATTATCAAGATAAGTTTAATGATTTAAATGTTCCTATAAATAAATTGGTTTATGATCGATTAATTCAAGATGAAAATTTTGATCATTATATGGCTAATCATTTTAGTCATTTATTTATTCGAGATCCCCTTGTAATATTTAGTGAACGAATTGATCAAAATAATTTTTTAGATAATGATCATTTTGAAAATATTCAACTGACAAATTGGCAAACTCTTCGATTTAAACCTCCTGGATTATATGATGATGAAACAATAGATATTTCGCAAACTCCTGGTTGGAGAATTGAATTTAGACCTATGGAGATTCAATTAACTGATTTTGAAAATGCTGCATATTCAATATTTATTTCTTTGTTATCTAAAGCAATAATTAAATTTAAACCAAATTTTTATATTCCTTTACTGAAAGTTGAATTAAACATGGAAGTTGCTCATAAAGTGAATTCAATTACTCAGGAAAAATTTTGGTTTAAAGATTTACATGATTGGAATTTAAATTATCACGAATTTAGAGGGTATGATTTAAGTTGGTTTGATCGATATATCAATGCTGGAAACGATGAATTAGGTGAAGAAGTTTATATGAATGGATATTCTGCAAATGGATCAACTGTATCGTTAAATGGAAGTATTGTTAATGGAAGTACTATCAATGGAAAACGTCGTAAATCAAGCAATGGAATGATTATTGAAACTGAAGAAGAACCAGAATTAACATATTCGAAATATTCGATTGATGAAATTATCAATGGAGATGTATCAGGAAAATTCCCAGGATTAATTAGATTAATTATTAAACTTATTGCTACTGATTTAATCCCAAAATCTTGTCATTGTCCAAATGTTCAATTAGCACAAGATTTAACTAGAATTAAATACTATTTAACATTAATTAGTAAACGTGCTAAAGGAGAAATTCCAACAACTGCACTTTGGATTAGGAATAAAGTATTAAATCATCATTTATATAAACATGATTCCAAGGTTTCTGAAGAAATTAATTATGATTTAATTAATGATGCTATTAAAATTGGTGATTTATCAGATAGAGATGTTGTTGAAAGTTTATTTGGTGATTATATAACTGATTATTTATTTGAATAGATCAAAAAAGGACATTAAACGTATAGTTTAGCGCTACCGATGCAATACCAACTAGGAGAATGTAGACATTTCAGGGTGTATTTTAAATATAAGGAATTTCACATTGGTTAAATCTTGGTGTGTATATCTTAGTATGTATATCTCACGTGCGTATATCTCACGTGTATATATCTCACGTGTCAGTCGGTAGAAAAAAAAAGTATAAACAAAGATTTGAATTTGCAACCAAAAGCATTTCATTCTTAAACAATCATGTTTGATCATCAACTTACATTATTCTCTAACAAGTTGTTAGAATTAATCAATCAAATACATAACAAGTCAATCACAACTTTAGACTTCAACTTTCAACAATTGAATCAATATCTTGATTCACTTAATAATAGTACATGTCAAAACTTAACCAATCCAACAATTGATGAAACTCAATTAATCAATTCTATAAAGGTAAATATCAATAACTTGTTGATGTATGTTAAGAATCAAGAGTTTATTTCTGATGAATTGAGTTATTTGGTTATTAATTTACATCTTAGTGAATTTATTAATTATTTACAAAAAATGGAATTATATTATTCTATATTCATGGTATGTTTTTTTTTAAAAAAAGAGAAAGGTAGTTGTTTTCTTTAGATTTATACTAATTAAGTTTTAGAAAGTGACTGTTTATTCCTTAGTAGATACTGAGTGTTTAACAAATTTAGTAAATGATTCACTTTTATCTACACCTCGTTCCTGGATAAGTACAAGTATTTTAATGAATATAGCCCAAATCAATAGGATCAATTTATTGACTTGTATTGATTTAAATAATCCCCAACTTCGTGCTAGGTTCGAAAATGTAATGAAACAAGGATCCGATTTTACAAATATACTTAATTTAATTAATTTATTCAATAATTTAAAACTTGTTAATGTACATTCAAGTCATGATCAAATAAAATTTATAGCTAATTATAATCCAAATATGAAAAATCTAATTCAATGTTCCTTGGTTTCTAAGAATAAGTTGCTTATCGGTTGTAATGATTGTTTGATTCATCCTAAAGGGAAATTGTTGATCTTATGGATGAATCAGAAGAAATATGTTCCTTATTTTATTAACCTTCAGACTTTGAGTAGATTAAATATAGTTGAATCGAATTTAATGTTGAGATTTCAATGTATTACTGAAAGAAGAACTCGATCAGGAAATTTACTGGGATTAGAATATTTAAGAACATATTCGATTATAAGTGCAAATTATGTATTTGAAAATATTGAAATTGAGTTAAAAATATATAATAAGTGTCAATTGGAATGGTTAGTAGATTATTTGAAAATGATTACCACAAGGAAGATAAAAGTTTCAGTTAATTCTATGATTCATATCCCACAATCTCAAAATATTCCAGATACGCAATCATTGGGTGTAGTTAATGATGAAGTGATTACTAGTTCTTTACCTCAGCTAAAAACTCAATCGCAGAAAAAGAAGAGGAAAGTACTTCAATCTCCTTCTCCTCCTAGAGACAGGTGTGGGAAATTTATAAAAAAGAAATCAACTAAGAGAAGAAATTCTCCAATTAGATCAAATAATAGGGTAAAAACTATCCTCAGAATGCCAAGTGCAATTTCAGGTTCAATTGAAGTTGACAATGAAAGCAATGGTGAAGCCACGAGTGAAACTACGAGTGAAAGCAATGGTTATACTAGTGCAACCACCAGTGAAACCACCAGTGCAACCACCAGTGCAACCACCAGTGCAACCACCAGCGAAACCATAAAATGTAATCCAATAGGTGAATCAACAGCAAATAACACAATCTTAGAAAATACTACATCCCCCACAACCAACCAAAGTTATGATTTAATGAATGAAAGTTTGAAATTACTATCAAATAACTTAATCACAAAACTTAAACGATTAGAAATTAATATGTTTGAACGGAAACTTGAAATTCAAAAAGAGTTAGATTATGGGTTTGCTAAGATTGAAGAAATGCATCGTAAGAAATTATTCGAGATTCAAGAGTATTATAAACGTGAATGCGAAAGAATTCTTAAATAATCTTGCTAGTTTATATAGTATTATTTCGACTGTAGAAAGAAAAAGGTTGCTAATAATAATTAGTTTGTTGCCTATTTATGTCAATTACAATACTCTGACCCTTTCTATGCAAAGTTATTTTCAAATAAGAATCAATATTGCCGAGATATTGCTAAATATTTGTAAAATATATACTCCTTCACATAAACACATTGTAGATTTTCAAAACACTAACAATTAAACTTTACATAATAACATACTCATTTAAAACATACAATTTCATATGAAAAATCTGATATTCCCAGAGCTACCACATGCTCATCCTGCATATAAATCAAGCAACACGGCCACGGCAAATTTTTTTTTACACGAAGAAAAAAAAAGAAAAGTTTCGTAAGTAAATTTGAACGTAACATTAAAAATAACCACACATCACATAGGAGATATTACACATAAATAGAAAGAAATAAGATATCATGGGACTTTTTGACGAGTTAAAAGCGTTTATTCATTCAATAACTACTGAGGATCATTATGCTTCTTATGAATCTCGATACAAACATTCAAATGGGAACCAGAATGGGACAATTATGGGACAATCTAATGGTTCACAATCTCGGTTAAATGAAATTAGTCGATTAAATGAGTCTTCTAATCTGTTTGAAGGTGGGAGTAATAATATTAAGATTGGATATCGTCCTGGATTAAAACTGAATTCTGATTTACCCTTGACTACTTTTGAAAATGGACAACCTCCATTACCTTCTATAGATTCATTATGGGATAGAATTGAAAAATGGATCGAAGAAGAATATCCTGAATTAGAAGATAGTTTAAATGATGGTGTTACTAGTGTTGATTTGAATGAATTTGAAAATGATTTAGGTGTAGGTAATTTACCTGAAGAATTTCGACAATTTTATAAACGACACGATGGACAAATTCGAGGTGGTAAACCAACTGGGCTATTTATGGGATTAAGTTTATTGGATTTAGAAGGGATTATTGAAGAACAAGCTATTTGGACTAGAGTTTCTCAACGTTTAGAAAAACAACAATATTTGGCACAAAAGGAAGGTACATCTTCAGATATGAGTAATAATTCATTTATTGGTAATCAAAGATCTATTCCTCCAAATTCCATTCAACCTTATTATTACCAAAAGGGTTGGATAACATTAATGAAGGATCATATTGGTAATCAAATTGCTATGGATCTTAAACCTGGTGCACAAGGTAAATGGGGACAAATAATTATATTTGGTCGTGATTTTGATACTAAATTAGTTATTGCTAATTCCTTAACTGAATTTGTGTTTTATTTTGTTCAAGATTTAGAGATGGGGAATTATCAAATTGATTCTAATTTAATTCAAGAAGAAATGGGATTTTTAGGTAAAGAAAGAAATGATGATTATATGATTGGTGATGAAGATGAAGATCAAGGAGAATTAATGTTTTATGATGTTGATAATAAAGAATTTGGTAAAAGTATTAAAGGGAAATTAAGTTATATTGATGTTTTCAAAAGAAGAACTTTAAAGAAGTATGGATTAACTGAGAATTTTTCTACACAATTTGTACCTCAAATGAAGAACAAGAAGAATAAGAATAGTCCTATGAGTTCAAGAAATGGATCCAGTGTTAATTTAAAGCCTGGTTCTTCAAGTAGACAAGGAACTTCAAGTCCATTAGTTAGTGGAGGGCAATTTACTGTACCAAAGGAAACAATTATAGATAATAAGGAGGTTGAGGGCGAAGATAAGGTTGTGGGTGAAGGTAAACTTGATTCTGAAGGCAAGGCTGATTCTGAAGGTAAGAGCGAGTCAGAAGTCAAGCCAGAAGTCAACAATCTTGGTGAAATCAAACCAGAAATCAAGCCAGAAGTCAACAATCTCGGTGAAATCAAGGAAATACCATTAAATGATGACAAATCCCAAAGTAAATCTTCATCAGTTGAAAATTTAGTTTAGAATTTTTCAAAGTAAAAAAAAATTAATAGAAAGATTTTGTTTTGTGTAAACAATAATTTGTAGTCTTTGTAAACACACATTGAACATTATAAACAGTACCAAATAATGTCACATGAAGTTCAATTACAGCCTCATATATCTAGTGATGAAATAAGAGATACTATAATGACCAATACTTCTAATCAACATTTCATTGATGACGAAATTAGTGAAGATGTTGGTAATATTCGAATTGATAATACAACTACAACAGAAACTATTAATAGTGAAGCAACACTTGAACAAATACAACGAGTATATTATATGAAAGGTTTAGAAGAATTAGAACAATTACAATTATTTGATTTGTCACCTTTAGCAAATTGGAAATTATCTTCATATAAACCTGGATTTGGCCTTGAACAATTACGTGACGATTCACCTGAAACATATTGGCAATCTGATGGAAGTAACTCAAATAATTTAAATCATCTGATTACAATACAATTTCTGAAGAAAGTTAGTCTTGAACGAATATCTATATTTACAAACTATTCTCTTGACGAGAGTTATACTCCTTCTAAAATTAAAATAATGGCAGGTAATAGTGATGGTTGGGATATGATTGATGTATGTACTGTAAATTTCAATCAACCTATAGGGTGGAGTCATATTATATTTAATGGAATTAGAACAGATGGTATTTTAAAATGTTTCATTGTAAAATTGATCATATTGGCAAATCATCAAGAAGGTAAAGATAGTCATATACGAGCTATACGTTGTTTTGGTAAGAGAAGTAGAGAAAATATGCAACAACAACAACAACAACAACAACAACAACAACAACAACCAGATGTATTAAATAATGTAACTAGTGTTATTGGCATAAATAATTTTAAAAGTATTGAATTGAAAAGTGTTTCGACTATTCGTTAATTTCAAAAGTATTGTATTAAAAAGAGTTACCACTATTCGTTAATTTTAAGTGAGAAATC
>KI547134.1:245259-261159 GCA_000497715.1 Spathaspora arborariae UFMG-19.1A
ATTTTAAGTGAGAAATCAATAATACCTGTCCCTTGATGAATACTTGAAGTTGAATAAATATCAATATCATTGCATAAATAATTTGATAAATTATTCAAAGTTAATCCTCCAGAACATTCTAACAAAAATTGCTTATCGCTTCCTTTGTAATATTGCTTTAAACTTTGGGCAACTTGACGTAATTCTTCTCCTGTAAAATTATCCAACATAATAACATCCGCACCTGCATTAATTGCTTCTTTAGCATCTTCTTCGCTACTAACTTCAACTTCTACTTTAACAGCAAATCCACAAACAGATCTTGCCTTTGCAACAGCATTAGTAATACTACCAGTTGAAGTAATATGATTGTCTTTTAACATAACCATAGAACTTAAATCATATCTATGAGTATCTACACCACCAACTAACATAGCATATTTCTCCAATTGTCTTAATCCAGGAGTTGTTTTCCTAGTACCAGCAATAATACCAGTATACCCTGATTGATCAGCCAATTGTTTAGTCTTATAAGATTGAGTAGCAATACCTGAAGCACGAGCTAATAAATTTAAAGCAGTACGCTCAGCCAATAAGATATTACTAGCAGAACCTTCCACTAAGGCAAGAACAATCTTACCATTATTCTTGGAAAGTTGTTCTTGAGTGATGTATTCACCTTCATGGTGATGCCAAGTCACTTTTAATTGAGTTTGATGAAACACTTCATTAGCAAAGGGGATACCACAGATTAATCCTGGTGCTTTAATATATAATGATCCAGTTTCTTGTTTATCACCAACCACAAATCCTCCAAAATCAAATGATGGCACATCTTCACTGAGATATTTGGTGATATCTGATTTCCATTTACCACTTACTGGTAAGAGATTAGCATAATGTGACATATTTCTTTTAGTTATTCTGTTGTTAAATAATGAAGTGAAAAATTATTTCGACGGGTTTTTCAAGACCTCCCCGTTGGAGAAATCTTATTTCTCCCGATATCAACCGATTTTGTATATACACAAGGATGAACTTATGAAGAAAGCACAAGCAATATTAACATTCGTAAATGATAAATGTCAATATAAAACATGTTCAATATGTGAAATGACATATAATTTGAATATCCCAAGTGAACAACAATTACATACAAAATATCATAATTTATTTATAAATGGTATACCATGGACTATAACATTACCTTCACTTGATTCGTTTATATTAAAAGTTAATTCTAAATCGAAAGGATTACTAGGTAATAATACTGTAAGATGTACTATAGTGAGTATTGATAAAACTAACAAATCTCAAATTTCAAAAGTCGAACAATTACTACAAATGGTGAATCAAGAATTAAACGCGTCTAAAGATTCTCAACAATGGAAGTCACTAGCTTACGAGTCCAGTAAAGCATTTGTTGCAGTCATTGATAATCGAGCAGTTGGAATATGTTCTACAGATATAGTAGCTCCTAATTCTGGTCGTTGGATGATACATACAACTCAAACAATTGTACCTAATCAAATAAATACATATGTTAAAATAGGTATTTCAAGAATATGGATTGCTCCAAAATGGAGAAGATTTGGACTAAGCAATCGTTTATTAACTGTTGTTTTAAAGAATTCAATATATGGTATAACATTAGACAAGAAACAAATTGCATTTAGTCAACCAAGTACATCTGGTGGATTACTTGCAAAATCATTCAATGGAGTTCTACACAAGTCAGGTGAAACATTAATACCAATCTATTTAGAATAACACTATATATATATATACAAGAGTGAAATATATTCTATTCAAGTTTTTTCTTGAAACATTTGTTGTTCTCCTGCAACATCAACAATACTTTCAATTTGTCCATATATACTAGCAGTTAACCCACCACTAACAATTAATTTACACCAACGAGGTAATGCCCCTTTAAATAAACTCATAGCACCCTGTTGAATAAATAATTTATATGCTGTAGTTAAAGAATCTCGATATATTACTTTTCCATTCTTCAGTTGAATATGAGTTTTAATAACATCTAAAGGTTGTGTAACCGCAATTACAGCAATTGAAGAAATTAAATGAAGACCAGTCTTTTCAAGCATAGTATAGTCATGTCCAAACCAAGAACTGTCTGATTTTGGATCAATTAATTGTCTAGTTGCATTATATGTAGATAGCCATACCCAACTAATTGCAATTTGTCGAGTAAATGTTATAAATGTTCCTGATGTGAATCCAGTTAATCCTTTAATTAAATATATTTCTTTAATTGTAGAAGCCAATGTTAATGAAGGTTGTTTATTATATTGTTGAATCAACAGATCCAATGGATTCTTCTTGTGTGCTGCTTTAACAAATTTGTTCTCAACATTACCAAAATACAGGTTAAATATTTCACTAGTATAATATTTATGAGGAGATACATATTCCCTTTTAAACAAACTTTTCTCGTTTCTATCCACTATTTTCTCCTTAGTTCTGTTCATCTCATTCACTAAACTTTGATTCTGTACCATTGTAATCTTGATATTCTCACTTGGAATAATCCATAAAGTTTCAAAAAATGCACTTATAACACCAGCAATTACTGTACGAGGAGCACTTGTCTTATTAGTATCTACACTCATGAATTTACTAGCCCAGTTATACGAAATTAGCCTAGTACCATTCTTTAAAACAGAACCAATAACTAATGCAGAACATCCTTTAGATAATTGAGCAAGTGTATGGGGACCATTAGTGATACTGAATTTTTTCATTAAGTGAGAATTATTTAATTGTTCTTGACTTTTAAGAAAGTCAAAGGGGTAGGTTAATGTGTTGGAAACTGCTGAGGCAGTACATCCTGATACTAAAGCTGTTAATAAATTATCTGTCTTTGGTATATCTGTATTCATTGTTGATTCATGTGGGTATAAATAAGAAGCAATCCATGTATGAAAACTGTTACTTTTTTTTTCAAGCAATATTATTGTGGGACACCTGGTAGCGTCACTGGTGGACATTTGGGTCAAAATGTTAATTTAAGTTAGTAGTTTCAGAGTTAAACATCAATTGAGTTTGTAGTAAGTTGGAGTGAATGAAGTTTGACTGTTTAATGATCAAATTGTTCTTTCTGTTTGTTTTATTGCAATTTTACATGTTTGACATCTGTCACAAACACAAGAAAAAACAAACAAACAAACATAAACAAATCAGTATACAAACAACTTAATATTTAATTAATACAGCTATCACTTAGTTAAGTATGTCAACAACACCACCACGACGTACTTCATTTCCTGAATTAAATATTCACTTACCAACACATGAAGCACCAATAATTCCAGCAAGATCACGAAGAAGAAGTAGATCAAATAGAAACTCACTTACACCAAGAAGATCTTTAACACCAAGAAGATCTTTAACACCAAGAACATCAATAACTCCTAAGAGAAGGAGAAGTATAACTCCTAGACGTAGACGAAGAAGTTCATTTGTCATTACTGAACTGGGGGAGAAATTATTTTATTCTGATTATCGTGGTCCAATAACTCGTGATTTTTTATTATACTTTTGTAAAGTTGTTAATAGAAGTAAGCAACACAAGCTAGAGCAGGAACAACAAGAACCACAACAAGAACCACAACAAGAACCACAACAACAGCAAGAGAAGGACTTTGATAATCCATTTGTTGAATCTCGAGTTGATCAAGAACCGATAGATGTTGCATCTGTACAAAAGATTGAAAGTTTTGAACCTCTTAAGAATGTTGAACCAGCACATTTCAATTCAAAGATAAAACCTTCTTCTCCAACTGAATTCAATCAAAGTTTACCAATACCTAATGAAATCCATTTATCATCACCTATAGTTAAACCAAAACCGTTATCTTATTTACAAAAAATATTACTTTCAAAAAGTAAATCAAAAGAAACAAGTTCAACTTCTAATATTGTTGTTTCATCGCCTACTATTCCTGATAAGAGAAGTGGTTTCCAACAAATACGTTTGAAATCACCTATAACTGCAATACCTATACAACTGAACATCAATGAACTGAATGAATTACCGATAATTTCAAGTGATTCACTGTTGAAATCGCCTATGGATACAAGAGTATCACAACCTCAACAACAACAACAACAGTTGAAATCACCTATAGATACAAGAATTTCTCAATATGAACAAAAACAACAGTTGAAATCACCTTTGCAACATGACCAATCACCAATGAGCATGCCCATAGATCAGCAATCACCTCTAAACATACCCGTCAAACAAAGGGAGAATCCAAATTTCTTTCCTACAACACCACCAAAGGAAATCCCATTTGAAATCCATATAGATAGTACTCCTACACACGTACTCGTTCAACTGATTGAAAATTATGATACTTCTCAAGAGGATAAAGAAAATAATCACCAACAAGAGTTTGAAGAACATGAAGAGTTAGATTTTGCCATGATGGATGATCCAAGCGGGTTAGAGATTCATGAAGATGATTTTGAACAAATAACTACTCCACCTGTACAAGGTCCAAGTAAAGCGCCATATTTTAAAACACCTCCAAGATCAAGTTCTCCTGAAGATTATCTTCAACAATTTAATCATGATGAAAGTATACTTGAAGGTACTCTTCCATCAAGAGAGAAATTACCTTCTATGAAAACTAAACCCGTTAAGATAACAGCTACTACTTCAATCAGTAATAGTGATGTTTCCCATATTGTCAATAAACTTCAAAGTAAATTAAGCAAGAAAAGAGTAAACACGGAAATTATAAATAATATTCGTGAGAAAGCAGATACTTTCCTAGATGGGCTATTAGTAGATCTTCAAGCATATGCTAACCATCGTGGTCTGGATGAGATTGACATAACTGATGTATTGCTATATCTTCGTCGTACCAAACTTACTAATGAGTCAGAGTTAGATATAATTTCAAACTTGGCACAAATGTACTTACCTTTAGAATCTATAATTGCTTTAGATAACGAATTGTATAATTTATAAAATACTATATACATGTATTAATTTGTTCTTTGAATAAGTTTATATAACTCGAATATTGCTGCTGGTGTTACCCCTTGGATTCTTCTTGCTTGTCCAATAGTTTTCGGTTGTATAGTATTTAATAATCCACATACTTCATTAGAAAGTTTTAAATTACCTGTGTTGTCATATTTGAAGTTGGTTGGTAATTTGAGATTTTCATCTGAATTGTATGCTTGTAAATGACGTAATTCAACATCCATAAACGGTTCATAATTACCTTCAATGGAGATACGATTAGCAAGTCTAGTACTTAAGTTATTGTAAAAATCAGGTAAGTCTTCCAAATGTGGAAGTATATCTGTTAATTGAATATCTTTATAAGCAAGTAATTTCCAAGCAATTACTGAATGTCCTGATTTTGAAGAAAGTCCAAGTTTATTCCCATTCAATCTCACGCTCTGTAAATGTTCTTTAATTTGATCAAATTGTTTCATTTCTGCAAGATAATGATTATATCTCTCTTGACTAACCACACCAGCTTCATATCCCTTCTTAGTCAACCTCTTATCCGCATTATCTGATCTAATTGAAATTCTAAATTCTGATCTTGAAGTGAACATTCGATATGGTTCTTCGATACCTTTTGTGATTAAATCATCAATTAAAACTCCAATATATCCATCACTACGACTAATATCCAAAGCCTGTTCACCCTTACATTCCAATCCAGCATTTATACCAGCAATACAACCTTGAGCAGCCGCTTCCTCGTACCCTGTAGTTCCATTTATTTGACCTGCCAAGTACAATCCATCAATAAGTTTCGTTTCTAATGTATTCTTCAACTCTCTAGGGTCAACATAATCATATTCAACTCCATATCCAGGTTGAACCATGGTAACGTTTTCACAACCGGGCATTAACCTAACCACTTGTTCTTGAATCTCAGCAGGCATAGTACATGAAATACCATTAGGATAAACTAAATCCGTGTCTAATCCTTCAGGTTCCAACCAAACTGTATGTTGTAATTTATCTGAAAATCTAATTACTTTAGATTCAATCGAGGGACAGTAACGTGGACCCTTGACGGTTTCTCGAATATGAATTGATTTATCAAGATTGTCCAAGATAATCTTGTGGAATTCAGGCGTAGTGTGTGTTTGATGACATGTTACTAATTGATCTTGTAATGCCACTGTGTCGTTCATATATGACATTGGTTGTGGAGGAAAATCAGAAGGTTGGGGGATGAGGTTTGTGTACTTTATTGTTTTCGAAGATAACCTACATGGAGTACCTGTTTTTAATCTACCCAATCTAAACCCGGCATTATTGAAACTCTTTGAAAGTCCGAAGGTGGCAGCTTCACCGATCCGTCCAGCAGGATATGCCTTAAGACCAATATGAATCTCTCCACCAAGGAATGTCCCTGTTGTAACAACAACTTTATCACATCGTAATACAGTGTTATCACCAAGAATAACCCCACATACTTTCCCAAACTTTCTTCCTGTGGTATCTTCAGCTACACTTGGTTCAATAATAATATCCTCTACTGATGCTTCTAAAACTTGTAAATTCCGATAATTCAATATTTCCTTCTGCATTTCCTTCAAATAAATCTTTCGATCGATTTGAGCACGAGGCCCATGAACAGCAGCACCTCGAGAACTATTCAATATCCGAAAATGAATCCCTGCAAGATCAGTAATTCTGGAAGCAACACCATCCAATGCATCAACTTCTCGAAGTAGCGTACCCTTACCGACTCCACCCATACTTGGATTACATGATGCTATTCCTATTTTGTCAATGTGAGGAGTTATTAATGTTGTTGGAGTTCCTGATCTAGCTGACCCTGTTGCTGCTTCACATCCAGCATGTCCTCCTCCGATGATTATAACTGGGTGATGAGGTGAGTTGGTAAGTTTAGATTGAAGTGTAGAATCAAGGAGGATGTTTCGTTTTTGGATTAGTTTCGTGTGATGTGGTTTTAGTATTGGTTTGAACATGTAGTTGGTGGGTGTAAAGTCGGAGTAAAGAATTAGATCAAAAAAAAAAATTTATTTTTCAGGTTAAAGTGTATCAAGCTCATCTCAACGATGTCACCAACAGGAGATGATTTAGATGATGGGTTAGAATACGACTTACAACTCCTGGAAGAGGAAGTAGAATTAGAACCACAAGATGTTCCTGAACAACCAAAATCAAAGAAAAGGAAACCAAACACAAAGTTTAAGGAGACTAAGAAACTCAAGATGGAAATGGATGTTGAAACTAAAAAGAACATGTCAGTAGAAACATCACCAGAAGTAATTGGTGAATATCTCAACAATAAGATTCGGAGGAAAAATCCTAATCTATCAAGTTTAGAATTATCAGATTTATATTTCACCAAACTGGAGATTCGTTCAAGTTCCGAATTCACTGATGTTAGAAGTTTAGATAATTTGTCAACATTTATAACTAATAGATTTAACAATATGTTACCTAGCAAAAAAGATAAGGAAGGAAATGAACGTAAATTTATTGCTATTGTTTCAATGTCGGCTATTCGAGCATGTGATATCCATAGAGCTACACGAGATCTTCCAGGATCTTCCCTTAAATTAATCAACAAGAATAAACTTGCAGTGGATTTAAAATTAGTGAAATCTACAAGATCAAGAATATTATGTTGTACTCCAGGTAGATTATCTAAAGTTCTTGACAATTCTGAGTTATCACCTTCTGAAATTAAAATTATAATTGTTGATAATTCTTATTTAGATTCTAAAAAACAAAATATTTGGGATATCCAAGAAACATTTGCTGTATTGAAAAGTCTCACAAAACAGGGACTGAAGATATATCTTTATTAAAGACTTAGTGGTAGATAGATATTCTTATTTGATTTATAATATGCGTTTACTCCTTGAATTATAATATCAATTATAGACTCTTCAATGGAAAATAATTTACTGATTTCACTCTTGTCAATAGTTGTAGTACAAAATTCAAGTAGGAATATATAATCAACAAGAAATGATAAACTAGCCAGAAGCTCTTCACCCTTGTTAACTTCCACAAGTTTAGCAATCAACTTTTCTCTTATCCATTTATTCTTGATTTCTGTAAAATCTAGTCTCATCCAATCAGTAACAAAAATATTATAATTTGAATTATCTTCATTGATTCGTGAATATTCTTTTGCCAATATAAACATCGCCAGAATCATTTTTAAACTTGGTCGTAAAGGAATATCTTCAACTTCATTCATTTCAATAGCTTGTTTAAACAAACTATCAAACTTGTCATTGGGTATATCATTCACAATATTTTGAAATAATTCAAAACATAATTTTTCAATCTGGGACCAAATCTCTTGATTCTCTTTTGGTAATTTATCCTTTAATCGAGATATTATCCCAATTAAATAAAAATTATCGTCTACTTTACTAATTGTAAACTCATTCAATGAATTAACAAACACTTCAACTTGTTTCCATAAACTATAACTCATACATTCTTTTAATTTCCCAAATTCACTGGTAAATAACTTGTCAGTGAATTGTCCCCATACTCGTTTAAATGAACTTAAATGAGACACACAATTAACAACATCTAACTTGTTGACAATTTGTTCAGTAGATACTAATAAAGTATAATTCAAATATTCATCAAACCATGAATATACCAATCCACCGGCATCTTCCAGGGATGATGAACTTACTGTGTTTGATATTATTTTCATATATTCATCAATATTATCATCCATTATAGTAACTAATTCATTAGTGAACATTTTATACTTTGATGTAGTTCTATCTGAACTAAGTTGGTCATTGATGGTTTCCAAGATTTTTGTATTTAATTGAGAGATATGTATATCAAATGAATCTTGGATTTGGGAAGTAACAAGTGATAGCAAGTTAGACAAGTGGTCTGTCTTTGATATCATATTGATTAAATGGGAATTGATCCCTGATAATTCAATTGAATCTTGTAATTTAACAAGACTGGATATAACATTATGAAACATGAATATACAACAGGATAAACTGGATATCCCTGATTTGACTTCCTTGTCTGACACTTTATTAACAAATTCAAACACGTAGGTGAGGAATTTGGTCAAGTCCATAGGTATGACTGGTTCATATCCGTGTAGATCAAAGTGAATTGTCGTATCATCAAACCAACTACGATGACCTATTAAATTCGATGCATTCCAAGGAGTTTTTACTGTGAGTAATCCTCGAAAATAATCACTAGTGGAGTTTGTGAAGTAATCTTCGATATAACAAATTGTATTTTCAATATATTTGAAAATCTTAAAGAAATTGATTTTATCCAAGGGTATACTACGCAAATGTTCAATCAACAGTTGGAGAAACTTATATCTGATATCAACAAACAATTCAACAAATTTACTAAAACTCAATTTATGCAAAATGGTTAAACTTATTAAGTAATTAGATATAGGTGATGTATGAACATCATAAGATTCAATTTTTGAATTAACAAATTCATAATTCTCAAATCTATCTTCTTCTTCTTCTAATTCTTCATCTTCTTCAAATTCATCTTCAATATAATCATCTTGTAATCCATTCATAACCAAATCTTGAGCATTCAATCGCTGGCTTAATTTAAACTTATCATTATTTGCAGAATGAACAATTGAATTCGTTAAGTTGTAACCAGCAACTTCTGATTCCAAATACTCAACCAATCTTGTTTTCATTTGTGAAAACTGGGTATTTATCGATTTATTCAGCTCCAAAACATCAGGAAACGTCCTTTCAATCGTATAAAACACTTTGGAATAATATATGAAATTAGAAGTATGAATTAATCCCCTCTCCCCTTGTCTAATCTTATAATCTAACTTAGCTAACTTTTTATTAATTATATTCCTGACAATAATTGCCCTTGAATTCAATCTGGATAATTGAGCATCCCTTGCTCTTACACCAGAATCAAATTTTGAGTAATTATTAGAAGTAAAAGACACAAATTTCGAAGATTGATAAGATAAATTTGAGATATGTTGATCCGATAATTGACTTATAGTAAACATACAATCAATATCTTCAGCAATTTTTATTAAATCTCGATATTTTCGACCAACTAAACAATGTAAATCAGATTTAGTAGAGGCAATCTTGGTGTTATACTCATGCGATAATTGCTTGATTTGACTGATTGGTAATTGAATGAACATGTCGTCTATCGACATGTTGTCATTGAATAGTGTGGTCATATTAGTGATGTTCTTGATGTATTCTAGTTTATTGTCTAGAAAATGTGTTGTAAAACATTTTGCTTTGAACATTTGGTTATGTGCAGGAATATGTACAAAATGACATACCACATTGTCGCGACAATTCCAAGCGTGTCGCATATTGCTTAGTTTAACAAAGTCCAGGGTTTGATTTTTACTTGTTTTATGTATAAAACTAAGAAGAATTCATAGAAAATTACGATGTACATGTCAATATAAAATATAATAAACTGTGTAAGTATATTATTGATATCCACATTTAAAAATTACGACTCCTCCTCCTTGGTCAAAGTTTACATCAAAAAAAATTTTCGTTATAACAAATAGCGCGGTTAACCTTTTTTGAATTACCTAATTGGGTAGACCATATAACACCATTACCAAATATGAATCCACCAAAGAAGACAAGATCAAGGACAGGTTGTTTCACATGTCGGAAACGGAAAAAGAAATGTGATGAGACTTCCTATCCTATTTGTCAAAATTGTTATACTAAAGGATTAAATTGTTTTTGGCCACCTTTAACTCATGAATTACATAAGAAAGTTCAACAAGTGAAATATATCGATGAGAAAAAACCACAAGAACAAGAACAAGGACAAGGACAAGGACAAGGACGAGGACAAGAACAAGAACTAGAAGAAGAAGAAGAGTATAAGTCATTGGATGAAGAAGCCGAGATTATTACTGAGAAAATAGAAGTTGCAAGAGTAAGTTCAGATAAGATTCTTAAACCATGGAGCATTACGAATAAACACAAGTATTTCTTACAACGAATAGCAATGCAACAAGATATAGTAGATGATCAAGGAGAACAACAGGAGAAGGAGAAGGAGAAGCAACAGGAGAATCAAAGAGTAATATTTGATAATTTGTTAGGGGATGGTTTAGGTTCATTTATAGATGATTCATTTCTTGAACTGTTTAGACAGAGTGAATAGTTTGAGTCTTCTCTTATAGAAGCTTGTGAGTAGAATAACATACCCACTATAACTAGGTTAAGGAATTGATCTGGTGAGTAAAATTCCAGCATCCACTCATAAAGTTTATTTCCCAACTATTAACTGCTTGTAATAAACTATGGTTGTTTTTCTAAATGGTCTAGGCTTGATATCCTCGAGATTCTTTAAAGGTGTCGACCTACTAGGTTCATCAATATAGAATGAAATGCCACTCCAGGCCTAGTATAAGTTCAATTAGTCTGGTAGAACACCACCACAATTACATGCACCAGTATTAAAGTTATAATTCTATACCTGCATATCTTCAACTATACGTTCCCCATGCACAAACTCACCCCGTTCATGTATAGATCAAATATATCGTCAATCATATATTCAATTCCGATGCTCGGAAATGGCTCCGGAAATCAACTTTTTTTTTCCAGAGTTTTTTTTTCCTTCTTCCCTCAATTAACATTTGAAAAAGGAATACTCTAAAGCCCCATAAACCAGATATTCTATATAACTCACAATATGACATCATTACAGAAAACAATGAATGAACCATATTATCAAGATAATCCTCATCAATCAACTCCATATTATAACACCAATCAATTGTCACCAACTCAACCTCAACCCACAGTACAAGATTCTACACAAACACCATCATCTACATCGTCAACTACACCATATTATGATTCAGTACCACAACAACAACAATCACCACCTACCACAGCACCTACTACAAGTGAATATTATTACCCGGCACATCAACAGCAACAACAACAACAACAAGAAGTAGTAGAAGCAACAGAAACAGAACCGAATGTCGAACAACCATTTTATGTAAATGCCAAACAATATCATCGAATTTTAAAAAGACGGATCGCAAGAGCTAAATTGGAAGAGAATTTGAAGATTGCAAGAAAGAGGAAACCATATTTACATGAATCGCGACATAAACATGCTATGAGAAGACCAAGAGGTCAAGGTGGAAGGTTCTTGACCGCGGCGGAGATTGCTGAAAAGGAAAGGTTAGAAAAGTTGAAAGAGATGAATGATAAGGAAGAGGAGAAGGTAGAAGAAGAAGAACAAAAGAAAGATGATTCAGGAAGTCAATAACATTAAGTTTATTTTAGTTTGATTTTTGATTGTATTATATATTTCTATACAAAAACGTGTTATATACTTTTGTAGTTGTTGTGCTAACTAGTGCATATAAAATATTCGCGTAATTAGTTATTCTTGGTTAATGAATGATGCATACTTGACTCGCTTAACTGAGCGATAGGTTCAGTTGGGTTCAGTTAGGTTCAGCTAACCTCAGTTAACATCAGCTAACCTCACTTAACATCAGCTAACGAAGTAACCCATTCAACAAAGCTTGACTTTCATTACTAACTAAATTCAAATATGACGCATTAACCTTCTTTAAATTACCACCAATAATCAATTTAATCAGCTCAAAATCATTATTCTTTATATGACCAACAGGATCAAATTTACCCAAATGAATAGCAACAATCTTTGAGAAATGAGAACCAAATGAAGATAAATTCAAATCTAATTCACTTAATGGAGCTGTAGATACAGGTATTATCATATTTCCATCTTTGGCTACTGTCAGATACCCTTGTAAATTATCCATCAATACTTCAATTGTGGCAGGAACTAAATTTGCATAATTTTGTTGGAAATTGCCACAAGTCACAAAATAAGATAATCCAATATTAACAATTTTCTTATCTTGTAAATTTGATAATGTTTTCAGATAAGTCAATATAAATGATTGATAAATCTGTCCAAATACACCTGATTGTACTGAATCTAATAAATTCACAACAAAATCTCCATTTATAATATTTGAATTAGGGAATTTTGTAACATTTGCTGGAGTAACTGCCAACCCAGCAATAAACACAACAAACTGCTTGACAAATTTTTCTGTTCTTGAATCACTTAATCTTCTTAATAATAAAGTCATGATGGTATTTAAATGAGGTTGTAATTTATCCACAGATAAATTCAATAAAATCAGTTCTAATAATTCAAATCCATATCCATCATTTACTTTTGAAGCAATTAATTTTTGAAAAACTCCTAATAATGGTAATAAACTAGCATCAGCAAATAAACTTGAATCATGATTAATTATGGCAATTAACAATCGAGTAATACCAGGGATATTTCCACGATATGCCCATACGGAAGGTGAAAGTAATGGCTGGATTAAATTAGCATATGTTGAAGGAATTGGATTTGTTTTTGGGTAATTTTCAAGTAAATAAGCCAAGATTTGTAATGTATAAGGAACAAATTCTTGAACATCTTCACTGAGTATTTCCAATAATTGTGGAATAATTAAATCCATATACTGAGGAATATCTTTCCCAAATTTAATTAATAATCCAAGTGATTCAAAAATATAATGTGAGAATTTAGGATTTGAAGGGTTTTTACCTGTTATTTGTAAAATGGTTAATAATTGAGTAATTATTGGTTGTCTGGCAGTTAAAGTTTCTTCACAAGTATGTAAAATACTAACAAGACATTTCATTAAAAATTCATTTTCAGCTAATTTTTCAGGAGTAGAATTATTCATTAATATAAGTTGAAATAATTGATTCAACATTTGGGTAATATATGGTTCAATATCATGTTTATTAATAACTTGTTCATGAGTATTGAAATCAGTCATGGTAAGTAATTTTTCAACAGTAATTGCAGCATAAGTATACACCACAGGATTATATTCACCATTCAAATGAGTAATCAATCTAGGTAATATTCCTAATAATTGATCTTTAGTTAATTGATTTCTAAAGGTATAAATATATTTAATTGAATCAACTTGTAAAATTGCATGAGTATTACTATTGATTAAATCTTGAGCAATATTATCTGTAAAAAATTTAACGACATCAACCAAAGTATTAGTTGATGTGACTCCAATAGTAGTAATTGAACCCTTTGTGGCTAAAGAACTAAACAAATAAATTGCAGTATCTTTATTTCTCCAATCTTGATTCTGGGATAAGAATTGATTGACATATTTCATAACTGAATTAGTTAATAATTCACTATTTAATTCTTTTAATTCTCGTAAAAAATCAGTAGAACTTTTTCTTCTTGAATCAAAATCTGATCCTTCTAAATCTGATCTTATATAATGCAATGGTTCATCTTCAAAAATTTCTTGGTCAATTTCTCGGAAATATATATTAGGTAAGATAATTTTTTCAATAATTTCGTTTATTGAAGTTTCATTTTGAAAAATTTGTTGATAATTCTCAATTTTTAAAATTGCTGTTAAAAATTGTAATGATTTAACTACAAGTAAATCATATTTAGTCTGTTTTGTAACAAAAGTATTAATTAATTCCCAAACTGATGTAATAAATGTTTGAATTAAAGGTTCAAATACGTCAGCATATCTTACCACATAAAGAGAAATTAACTCAATTATTGAAGTTTTAACTTTAATTAATACTTCAATTTCATGAGAATCTTCATCACTATCAATCAATAAAGGATTGATATAAATCAAATATTTATGAACAATATTCATTAATTGATTCATATTATCTTCAAAAAATTCTGGAATTTCTTGAGAATTAAAGTCATAATAAATTTGCATCAACAACAATAAATTATCAAAATAAATATCCAATTGTGCTTTATTATCTTGACTAGCGTCAATTAAACGATCTAATTCAACAACCAATTGTAAAAAAGTAGGAGCAAATTTATCCAATACCAATTGAATTTCAGCATATAATTCATTTGAACCAAATAATGGACGCCATTTTTTAAAAATTGAATGAGCTACAAGTAAAATTGCTTTATTATTAACAAAATCAGTCATGGAAAACTTCCCAACTAAATTATCAATTAAATTTGACCAATTATGTGGGAAATCGCTTTCAGCAATAAGACTTATAGTTTCTCCTAACTGAACTTGTAAATTTAAAGGTAATTTAATCATAACATCAATAATTTCCAGTTTTATACTAGCAACATCTTCTAAAGGTAATAAATAATTAGTGCCATCTTCATCAATCCATTTTCTTCTCACGAGATTCTTAAGGAAAACAGCACCAGCAAGTCTAACCAGTTGAGATAAATTACTTGATGCAATTATATGAAGTAAATTAATTGCGAATCCTGGTTGAGATTCTATAGAACGAAGTAACTTTTCAGCTTGTTTAGCATATTGTGGTGAGAGTGATTGTTCTAAATATGCTGGAATTGATTCCAATGAATTATCAGCCATAGTCCAGAGTACTCAAATTGACAATTGATCCCTTGATTTTGACAACCAAAATAGATCTTTTTTTTTCGATGTTCAAATTGTTTGGTTGTAAAAACAAAACAAACTAGGTCGTGTAGAGGTCAAAAATGTATTTGGTAGCGCGAGCGGCATATAAGTGTAAAGTGTAAAGTGTAAAAGGAGTATACAGTTGTTTACTAGTTAATTAAAAAAATAAACGTCTATTATATATGTTTACTGCTGTTTACTGTTGTTTACTGTTGTTTACTGTTGTTTATTATTGTTTACTACTGCTTGCTATGACTTTCTATGACTTGCTATGATTTGGTAATGTAGTCTTTTCTTCTCTTTGTTGTCTTTGTTTTGCAGTAGCATACACTAATCCTGCAGCAAATCCAACAAATATCGAACTAACTGACCAGAAATTAACTGCTGCATCAAAAAATACTAACCC
>KI547134.1:265300-324090 GCA_000497715.1 Spathaspora arborariae UFMG-19.1A
AGCATCGTCTTGACTTTTGACTTCAGCATTGTCTCCATAATAAGCAATCATTGAAGAAAAAACCATAAGTAAGAAAGAACTTAAAGCCATACTAGTAACTTTACCACCAAACCAAAGTACTTCTCCATAAGCAATTAAAATAATAGTCAAATTCTTGAAAATTGTATACACAGGAATACTCAAATATTGAATAGCCTTGGATCCAGTATAAATCATAGCAACTAATAAAAAGGCAATAGGTGACCATTTCTTAGCTTCTTCTTTGTTAAACTGTCTATAAGTGATAACACCAGTTGATTTTAAAGAACCAATAGTTACAATACATACAAAACATTGAACTGCTAAAAGGAAACAATTTAAATTAAAACTAAAACCAGACAAAACATATTTGTTAGTTACTGTCATTAAAATTGAAGATAAACAGTATGCAAGAATAGATATTGGACCTGAATTGGAAATTGAGGATGCCAATGAATGGCCTGGTTTAGGAGTGCTTGACTTTTCCATGTTGCTGTTGTTGTATTTCCTTCTAACTAAGTATAGTATTTGTCCAATAAGATAAGCCAGGAGTAATCCCATTCAACTGAAAGTATAAAAAAGATTGATTTGGAAATCAGACAAATTTAAATAAAAAGCCAAAAAAAAAATTTTCTACGTGTGTGTCAACATTTCTTTTTATTTTTTGTCGTTGTTATTTTCAGTATTTATTTTTTTTTGTCTGTTTGTTTGTTTTGCGTGGAAAATTTTTGGAATTTTAAGTCAACCTGTAAATTTCGGATTTTTTTTTTGTATTTTTAGTTTTGTGCTATTTTTGCCAAGATTATAATTTGAATTAAACTTTAGAAATAGTGCAGATAAACACGAAGAAATAGAAGCAGACGACAAATAAACGTAATGTGGAGTAAACAGTAAAGATTCTAGAAGAAATTTATCAAGAATTAACTATTCTATATGACTTACAGTTATATGATGTAGGTCTTAACACGTCCTTGACACTTTCTATTGTCAACGGTTTTTTGTAAGCAGTTTTTGCAATTTTTTTTTTGTATTTTTTTTTTTGCAGGTTACTCCCTACAATCTTTCATTGTTCTTGCGATGGAAACAGTTAGAATTAAGCCGTTTTAAGTTAACGTGTCTGACGTTGGCATGTGGCAAGTGCAGATGATACAATATCATTGTGTGGATTTCACCAGGCATGACAAAATCTTACAGATATGAGTGTTTCATAGTGCATTGTATATATTCGCACTATTCATATCAGCAACGACTCGCTGGGTTAATTTGGCTTCAGCTAAGCCAGAGATTGACAGCATCGGCTTATTGCTATCTCACGTTGCTTTATTATCTAATACCACACGCGTTATTGTGGTATTTCTGTATTGTTCTTGAAAATTTTCTAACATATTATTCAAAGAACAATAAAAAGTGTTCTAGATATCAGCTTTGGAAGATCCTTTATTTGAACACCTGATTATGGATTGACTCTTTAATTTCCTCAAATTTTACGAATCTTCACAACTGGTAGTCCGCCTTTGCATTTATTATACCAATCTTAGTTTTACACTACAATATAAATGCAAAAAAAGAAAAAAATAATAATAAAATAAAAAAAAACACATACAATTAAATTACATAATCTCCATAGTCTATATCCTTTTTACTCATTATAATCACCTCGGTTATAAATACTAATATCAACATCAGCTTTAACATCAACAATCTCTTGATCAAAAGTAGTATCTAAACTCATTCCTCTTGCTCTACATTCTTTCATTCTTTGATTTTGAGCTCTAACTTTTTCTAATTCTTGAATATAATTATCTTCAATACCAGTAATATATTTCCCATTAAATACCCCAATTTCAAATTCTTGAATATCTTCACGTTTACAACATTCAATTAAATCTTGTAAATCTTGATAAATAACTTTGTCAGCACCAATTACACTGGCAATTTCATCTTCATCACGATTAAACCCAACTAATGCCTTAGTATCAGCTAAATCTATACCATAAATATGATTAAATCTAATTGGTGGAGCACAAGAAGCAAAAAAAACCTTCTTGGCTCCAGCTTCTCTAGCCATGGCAACAATTTCTTTTGAAGTTGTACCTCTTACAATTGAATCATCAACTAATAATACATTTCTTCCTTGAAATTCTGAATCCATGGCATTTAATTTTCTTCTGACTGATGATCTACGCTCTTGTTGATCGGGCATAATAAAAGTTCTACCAACATATCTATTCTTAACAAATCCTTCTCTATATGGAACATTTAAAGACACGGAACATTGGAAAGCAGAAGTACGGGCAGTATCAGGTACAGGAATAACCACATCGATTTTTTCATCCTCAGTTAAAGATCTTTCAATCTTTTTAGCTAATTTAATCCCCATTTCAATTCTTGATCTATATACTGAAACACCATCCAATACAGAATCAGGCCTAGCAAAATAAACATATTCAAAAATATCAGGGGCAAAAATCTTGGGAGTAATAACTTGACGAAATTCTGGTTTAGTACAATCTTTAGTAATAATTACTGCTTCACCAGGTTTAATATCCCGAAATTGATGGAAACCATGAGCTTTTAAAACCACGGATTCTGAAGCTAACATATAATCAGTAGTTCCATCTTTATTATTTCTTTCCCCATATAACAAAGGTCTAATACCATTGGGATCTCTAAATCCAATAATACCATACCCAGCCAACATGGCAACACAAGCATATGCCCCTCTAATCATATCCATAGTTCCAGTTAATGCTGCAAACAAATCTCCATTATTGACTCTTGACTTATTAAATTTGTCTAATTCAGCTGCAAAAATATTAATTAATAATTCTGAATCTGAATCAGTATTAATATGACGATGAACAACTTCATCCAAATATTCTCTTAATTCGTTCGAATTAACTAAATTTCCATTATGACTTAATGTAATTCCATAAGGAGAATTGACATAAAATGGTTGAGCTTCACTACCAGCAGAAGAACCAGCGGTTGGATAACGTAAATGACAAATCCCCATATTACCAACAAGATTATTCATTCTCAGTTGAGTGAAAACATCACGAGCCATACCATTACCTTTACATTGATAGAATCTACCCTTTGGGCCACTAGTGACTATTCCAGCTGCATCTTGACCTCGATGTTGTAAAAACATAGCACCTTCAAATAATTCTCCAGCAACATTTTTACGTTGATCGGCAACTACAACACCTAAAATACCACACATGGTGAATTAAAAACAGTTCTTTGAAATGAAGAAATGAATGGATTAAACTTTTGATACAGTAAAGTACCTGTTGAAGATAGGAAATCTTAAAAAGAGAGAAAGAAAGAAAGAATCAGAGATCTGTCTGAGATGAGAAAAAAATGACTGGAAGAAAAAAAGACGACTAATTAAAAAAAAAATGGAAAAAATTTTCAGACAAAAATTGTTACTTAGAAATTTCTTTTTGGGTAAATCATGGGGCGAGCTTGTGTCTGATCAAATTTATCCGTTTAAAGTTGTGTTGTGTATTTTGAATGTACTTACAGTGTATGTTAAATATTTTAATTGAAGGGTTGTGATTAAATTCACGAGTCATTTGCGCAATATCGTAATCAATGTACAGAGTCAGTTTATAATTTGTGTAACATGGTACAAAATTGTTAACAAATTTTTATTTGTAAAACTGTCACACTACTAAGTATTTTTAAAAGATGTTGTATTATTCACTTAAAAGCTATATATGTAAAAACTACACTATAATTTATATTCATTGTTACATCTTTTTGAAACATTTAAATTCATAATGACTTTCATTTTAGTTTCATTTTTTAGTCAATTTTACTATTCAATTTATTCTTTCTTCTTTCTTCTTTCTTCTTCCTCTTGCTTCCTCCTTCTTCCTCCATACACCACCCTCCTCAAACACCCCTACATTTTCATTTTTTTCTATTTCTTTTTACTTTTAATTTTCTTCACCTTTCTCTTTAACGCTCTATCAAACTCTTCTAATCTTCTAATCTTCTAATCTTCATATTCCCCTCTCAACCAATTCACAACGCGTGCTCACCATTTAATATCATTAACAATCAAAAAAAAAAAACAAATAAACAAATTATCATTAATAAACAACAAAAAAAAGACATATACAGATTTCATTAAATGGTGACTACTCTTGTAAAATTTCTAATACTGTTGTGCTGGTGGTTGAGCTTGTTGTGGTGGTGATTGTTGATATTGACCGTTGTATTGTTGATTTGGATATCCTGGAGCATATTGTAGTTGTTGATATGGATATCCATTAAATTGTTGTGGTAGTGGAGGTGCTGACCCAGGATATTGACCAGGGTACTGTGGTTGTTGTTGCTGTGGTTGCTGTTGTTGCTGTTGCTGTGGCCCTTGTGGATGTGCTTGGGCTTGGTTAACTTCAGGTTGTCCCTTATATTCATACCCTGGTTTCCCATGAATTGTAGTATTCCCCTTTGGTAATTCTTCAATTCTAAATGGTCTTGGTACAGCATCTTCATTTTCAGCAACATACAATTTTTTATCAATTGTTGCTGGAATTGGTTTAATTTCTGTCCCTAATTCTTGTTCAATCTTATATAATGAATATCGATCATTCCAACTCATTAAATTAATAGCTAAACCTAAATGTCCAAATCTACCTGATCTACCAATTCTATGTAAATAAGTTTCAGCAGTTTTTGGGAAATCAAAATTAATAACAACATTTACTGCTTGAATATCAATACCTCTAGTTAATAAATCAGAACAAACTAAATTCCGTACTTTACCTTGTCTAAATTCATGGAAAACTTTATTTCTTGCTTGTTGAGGCATTTTAGCATGAGAATAATAACATGAATAACCTAATTCTGTAATCTTTTTAGCTAATAATTCAACTCTATTGGTCGAATTACAAAAAATAATTGATTGATTAATTTGTAATTTACTAAATAATGTGTTTAAACAATGTAATTTTTGTTTCTCTTCCACAAAAGCATAAAATTGAGAAATACCTCTTAAAGTTAATTCATCCATTAAATTAATTTCATAAGGTTTATGTAAATGTTTATCCATAAATGACTTTACTGCCAAGGGGAATGTAGCAGAAAATAATAATGCTTGTCTATTTTGTGGGAAAAATTCTAAAATTTGTTCAATTATCCCTTTAAATTCTCGTGATAACATTTTATCAGCTTCATCCATGACAAACATAGGACATTCTGATAAATCAACCACTTTTCTAGCAGCCAAATCTAATACACGACCTGGTGTACCAACTAATACATGAACAGGATCGTTTAATCTAACAATATCATCTCTTAATGAAGTACCACCAGTGGTAACCATACATTGTATAGCTAAATGTTTACCTAAAGTTCTTACAACTTGCGAAGTTTGTAATGCTAATTCTCGAGTAGGAACTAAAATTAATGCTTGAATTTTTGAAACCTTAGGTTTGACTTGTTGTAAGCAAGGAATTACAAATGATGCAGTTTTACCTGTCCCATTTTTAGCTCGAGCTAAAATATCACGACCAGCTAATGCCATAGGAATAGACTCTTCTTGAATTGGTGAAGGTTTTTCAAAACCAGCCTCAAAAATTCCCATTAATAATTCTCGTTTTAAATTGAAATCTTCAAATGATTTACCCTTTGTATTTAAAACATCTTCAGTTTGAGGTCTAGTGTCCTTTGCAGGAAGGTTTAAATTTTGTTTCCAGTTTTGATCAGACATTATAGATATGAACAGGGGTTTAATAATACAAAAATGATGATTAAACTGGGTGTTTTTTGGTTATTTCTAAAATTTGGTTATTTTTGGATGCTTTTCGACGTTCACACTTGGAGTGGGGAGGCTTGTGGGTGAACAAAATATGATTGGTTAAACTTTTTTTTTGTGTGTTTTGGATCTAAAAGAGATTGTAACTAATTTTTTTTTATCAAATCAAGTAAATATATGTTATTGATTCTTTGAAAGATAAAATATTTGATGATAACTAATTATTGAGATACTATATTAAGGTGCTGTCAAATTAAAGGTGGTGGTTTTCTTTTTGGGAAAAGGAGAAAAAAAAATTTTCTTTTGTTCTTTTCGGAAAAAAAGCCGGAATTGGTAGGGACACAAGTTTGTGTGGGACACGACCTGGCAGATTTACTTGTGGATTTACATCTAAATTTTGCAGCCTGGTAAGATAAGTCAAACTTGTATTTGTGTTTTTAATATTTGTTCTGTTTATAGTGTCTAGTATAGTTATTGAATTTTTATAGTAGAACTGCAATTGACTTGAATACCTAGAATAATTTTCGTTCATATTTTGGTAATGTTTGGGTAATATTTGGGTAATATTTTTGCAATTACTTCTCACAATCTCACAATTTTATATACTACAGTTTATTAAATATTCAAACTATTTATAATACAGAAGAAGATGGATTTATAGGAGGAGGACTTGCACTACCAGCAGTATTTACAGGAGAACCAGCACTAGAAGTTACTATAGGAGGTCCACTTTTACCATTCTTTGGTGGTAAAGTTCCAGCAATCATTTGACTATATAAAGGACAAGTTTTGTTTGTCTTTATATGACCAAACGCACCACATGACGCACAACGACGAGTTCTACTTTTTCCTTTACCTATACCTTTCCCACCAATAGCATATGATCCATCAGGTAACATTACAGTATTTGCATCAATTATAGTCCCTCCCGCGGCAGCAGCAGCATGAATCAGATCTTTTGGTGGTTTCTTTGCTTTACTTTGTTTAGCCCGTTTCTCCAAAGTGGCTAATTTCTCCTGTAATGCTTTACGACGAAGTTTGTTCAATTCTTTATCAGTTGTTGGCAAAATATCCGTAACATCAGCATTCTTTAATAACTCATCTTCAATTTGTTTTTTACGCTTAATATATGCTTTAATTAATCTTGGATCAGTTAAAGTTTCTGTTTTTCTTTGTAATATACCATTTTCATCACGAATTCTTCGCGTAATTCTTAAAACCTTTTCTTCTGGAGGAGTTTCAAGTTTTGAATTAACAAATTGTTCATGATTTACTGGTTTATATTCATCATAAATCATTTGTAAATTAAAACCTGGTCCATGATCAACTAATGAACTTCGTTGAGAGTACCAAATTCGTTTAATTTCCTGTTCATATAATTTCTGTTGATATGCTGCGGTATTAGTTTTGGGGATATTTTCTGGAGGTGGAGGGAATAATGGTTTAAACCCATTTTTCTGAGTTGATCGTAAGAAGGAATATCCTAATCCAATCCCACTTGGATCACCTTCTCCATTTAATTGTAACATGGATTTTGTTTGATTAGCAATTATAAAATTCTTGGAAAGATTCCAAGGAGTTAACTCTTCATCAATATCAATTTCAATATCTTCTTTATCCCGTTTTTTAGATTTTTCTTTATCCTCATCCTCTTCTTCTTCTTCCTTTTTCCTCTTCTCTTTCTCTTCTTCTTGCTTTGTTTCATCTCCCCATAATGTTAATTTATCTTCTAATGCTTGTTGACCGTATTGCATAGTATCCAACATTGAACTATCTTCAGGAGTAATCATAGTTCTAATTTCATCTTCAGTAGGTACATGATCATGAGATCCTTTGATTTTCCAAAATCCTTGATCATCACCTTGTCGTTGATATTCCATAAATTCTTTTAATCGTTGACGATTTTGCATATCATTTTGATCTGGGAAATGTTTTGAAACATCTTTAACAGATATTCTTGCCATTTTCTTATTATTCATTACTCTAAACACAATCATTTTCAATCGATTCTTGGACGTATTGGTAACTTTTCTAGAATGTGGTGCAGGTACTTCCACTACGGGGAATGTATTCCCCACAGCGAAATTAAAATTAATTGATCGTAAATAAAATTTTTGATGAGATCCTGCTCCTTGAGATTTAATTAATAAGAAATCAGTTGATTTCCCATCATGTTTAAAAATCGGTGCTCGAATCATGTTATTATATAATGTAGGTACAAAATCTCCAGGAGCAACTTCACCAAAATTCCAAAAGGGTGAACGATCTTCTAATCCTAATACATGAGTTTCTCCTAATTGTGCTTTAGGTCTTGAAGAATCATCTTTACGTTCTTTAGCATAGTAGTTGATAATTTTTGAACCCATACCGAAATTTGATAAGATTTGAGGATATTGTTCACAATATTCCATAGCAATTATATTTGCTGTATCGGCTGTAGTTAAATCAGTAGTTTTACTAAATACTTGTTGTAATGCTTTCCCACGATCTTTCTTTTTCTTTCGTAATTTTAATTTTGAAAAACTAATTAATGAACCAGGACGAATATTAAAAGTTGGTCGATGGAAAGATCTTGCTTCTGGTGAAGATAATTTCACTTTGTAAAATGGAGTTTGTAATCTAAGGGCAGGTATGGAATGTTCAATATTTAAATTACTTAATTGAGACCTTACTTTAATGTGATAATTATTTTTAAGCACTTCATATTGTTTATCATTTGAAATATTAAATTTCAGAGTAGTTGTAGGAATTTTTTTTTCAGATACTTGTTTTGGTATAAATAATAGATTTGGATCATTCATATCTAATTTAAATGTAGTATCTATTTGTCCATTAAATATCTTTTCATCTTGTTCTTCTTCATCAGGACTAAGATCAAGATTATTATCAATAGTAGATATTTTTGATTTATATTTTGAATCTCCAGCATTAATTATTGCATCATCATTCCAATCTGTAGTTGACAAGATTAAATCTTTAGAATAATCTTGGAATTTATCATCATTTGTCCAATCTCGAGTTAGATAATCAACTGGTTTCAAGGAGACTTTAGCAGTGGTAGTTAATTTATGAACAAATTGAATATCTGAACTAGTTATATTAGTGATGTTTTTTCCAGGTGCATGAGACAAATTTCTTGATTTAAATAACTTTCTTTGATCAATATCAATTTCAAGGTTTAATTTTGTTGGTATTAAAGGTTTTAAATTAACTGTTGGCTGATGATAACGAAAGAATTTAGGCTGAGGGGAAAAGAATTCATGGAAATTAAAAGGTTTATTTCGCTTATAATTTGGATAATAATGTTTAATATTATACTTTGTTCGTTGTTTTTGTAATTTCTTGACAATTCGTTGTAATTTCTGTTTCTTTATTCTTTGTTTCTCTTCTAATTCCAATTTGTGTTTTTGATTTATTTGTTGTTCTTCTTCAAATACTAAATTAAAATCTTTTAATTCTTCATTTATATCATCATCACCTAGAGGGTGTTCTAAATCGTTGAATAATTGATTAGTTGAATCAACATGATCTTGAGGTTCACCAAACATTTCATCAAATTGAGCATCAGCATCTTGTTGAGCTTGACTTTCACTAACATCTCCTTCACCTGCTAGAAAATCTTCCAAATCTTCCTCTTCTTTTTCCTCGTCACCTCCTGCTTTCACCTCTTCTTCAGGCAATTCATCTTCAGCTAGTTCGTCAATATCTTCATAATCAATAGCATCATCAGCATGTTGTGTCTTTTTTTCTTGAAAGATTGATTCAATTATTTGCTCGTCTGGGATATCTGATTCAATATATTTATTAAATTGTTTTTCTGAAATGTCATTGGATTTGTCTGTACTTGGTGCCATGATATAACTGAGGACTGATATGGACTGATGTGAATTGATTATATATGATTAGCTTAGTAGTACAGACAACGTATTGTTGCTTTACTAAAGTATATGGGTAAGAAGTAAAAAAGGCTGTTGTTTTTTCTTTTTGTTTGTTGTAAAAAAAAACAAAGTTTAGATTTTGTATGTGTAAACATACAAAGTATAAAGAGAATTAAGGTAAATATGAACAGTTTAGAAACAATAAGAAAAACAGTGATTGTAATTTTACAAGGAGACATTCTGTCAATTGAATATGAAGGTGAAACAGACTATGAAATATATAAAATAACAAACTTATTTGAATATCAAGGTTATGTCCAGTCAATAATTACAAAGACAATACCAAATTTGACTATAATTATAAAATTTGTCAATATTGAAAATCTCATCAAAACAATGTATTTCCTTAATCAATTTGATTCAAATCGTGAAGTTGAAAAATCCAAATTTGTTAAACAATTTGAAAAATATACTCGTGATTTACAACCTGAATTGAATGAATTAACAATCCAGTTAACTACAGGACAATGTGAAGTACCAATTTCGTTCCCTGTGACAATTTTATTTGATTCGAGTGAAATTACAAATGAGATATTGTCGCCGGTTACTGTAATTAATCTACAAACTGCAAGATATGTTAGTTTAAAACATGGTGGGAATATAATTGCTGTGAATAATACTAATATATCTTTGAAAAATATTTCAACTATATTAGATTTGGATATTCCTCCAAAACCAATTATGTCTAATGAACAAGATGGTGATATTGAATATTATATCCCGCAAGGTTGGGATTCTTGGAATAAGATTATACTTCAAGGTAAATCGACGGTACTGTCAAATAGTGATATAATTAGAGAAGAATCAAAACTAGTTCAACTCAATATGAAATATGATGATTTTTTCCTGGGGAAAATCACCATAAATGAAATATTGGCTGATTTACATAATAAAGTAACAACAGGAACAACAGGAACAACAACAGAAATAGACAAATCTACTAACTTACTTTCACTTAATCAATTTCTTCAAGAAATAATTCAACCTTCAATTGTTGAATCTTGAAGTTTCCTTGCGTGTGATGATCAAAAATTGAAAATCTTCCACGAAAAAAAATGCCTTCAATTTCAAGTTTTTTTTCTTTTACATCAGAATTTGCAGATATTCCTTGTTGAATCGGAACTAATATATATCTACACACATTTACTAGTCACTCCCTTTAATAGAATAGAAAAAAGAAGGCTACCCTACTTCTACGTATGAACATATTATGGGTATTGATAACTCTTTAAGTTCAGGTACTGCCCGATTATCAATTGCTGCTGTAGATATAGAACAAACAAACCCCAGGCTACAAATGAAAGAAATTTTACAAAATGAATTAAATAATGGCATGTCTAGACGTGATTCGGTAGTATCTATTACTGAAGGAGATAATACAGAAATATCTCACGAAAAAAGAAGACGATCTTCAGTACAGTCGATTAATACTGGAAATAAACGAAACAAACATAAGAAGAAACTTAAAAAACAAAATCAACAACCTCAACTTGAATTAAATCTTCCTAGTAAAACCGGTGAATTCAAGAGATTTCCATTTCATAATCTAAGACTGTTGGTTCTTTATACATTTGGTGTATCTATAGGTACCAAATTACCTTGGTTGGCAATGTCTGGTCAAGATAAAATCCCCACTGTTTGTTTTTGTATTGTTCCTGGATTAGAAATTGAAGAACCAACTGAAGATCTACAAATAATTCCTACATCTTCATTGAAACAAGTTCCAGAATTACAATTTTTATATGATACTTTTCGCGATGTCATAAAACTGGTTAGTCCTGGTTCTAAAGATAGTATATATCTGCCTATTCAATCAATAACTAATATTCCATTAACTAAAAATGAAAAGAAAACTATTCTTGAAAATCTGAAGAATAATAAAATTACTATAAATGATTTATTAATGAATGAACGAGATTTAATTCTGCATAATTACCCTATGTCTTTTAAGAATGATTCCTGGAAACAAACACAATTCAAACAAGAAGAATCTCATATATATGCATTAGATTGCGAATTTTGTAAAGCGGGTCATGATCAAGTTTTGACTCGAGCAAGTTTAATTGATTTTGAAGGAAATGTAATTTTTGATGAATTAGTTAAGCCACATCAAGAAATTACTGATTATGTCACGAAATATTCCGGAATAACTCAAGAGAAATTACAAGATGTTACAACAACACTTGGTGAAATTCAACAATTATTTCTTGAAACAATTGGTAGTGAAGATATTTTAGTTGGACATTCATTAGAATCAGATTTAGAAGTGTTGAAAATTAAACATGGAAAAATTGTTGATACATCAATAATATATGATCATAATCGAGGTCCACCTTCTAAACCAAGTTTAAGATGGTTAGCTTTGAAATATCTTGATCGGAAAATCCAATGTGGTGAAGAAACAGGAGAGGGACATTCTTCTGTTGAAGATGCTCAGGCATCCTTAGATTTAGTTAAATTGAAAATTATGGAAGGGAAATGTTTTGGAATTAATGTAAATGAAGTTTCAATTTTTAAACGATTAGCAAGTACTAAGAAGGAAGAAGAAGAGTTTAGATCTTTATGGATTAATTATTGTCAATATAAGGATCAAGAATCTTATATTGAACCTGAAGATTGTCAAGTTGATCGAGTATATGTAAACAATGACGATGAAGTGGTTGAGAAATTCAAATCCCATAGCCAAGATAAGAAATTTATTGTATTACAATTACGAGAATTAGAATATAATAAACAATGGGCTACATCTCCACAGCATTATAATGAAAAATTAACATATGAGCAATCAGAATTATATCAACGTACAAACAATAGATTACAACAAATATATCAAACACTTCCGGAAAATTCATTATTCATTGTATATACCCAACTGAAATCTCCTTTACCAATGTATAAATTACAAGATATACGTCAAAAGTTTCAGAAATTAGAACGTGATGGTGTTGATGTTACAAAATTACCACCTGAAGAAAGTTGGGATTTTAATAAACAACAAGAATTAATTGAGCAAACAGTAGTAGCACGAGAATCTTTAGCATTTATTAAACTAAAACAATAATATACAACACCTTTGTAAGATACATATTAGACTGTAGTTATAACCTCCCTAAACCATCATCTTCATATCTTATAGCTTCACCTAATTTCTTAACTTCATCAACATCCATACTATTATTAGAATCACTAGTTTGATTACTATCTTGATTATTCATAGAAGTTGTAGTATCACTATAATATTTCCAATCATTTAAATTTAATACGTCATCAGGATTATATAAAAGAGATTTTCCATTTTTGTGATTAATATTAGTCTTGTACCAACCTTTCAACCTAACTGAATCATTTATCGCATCGTCTGATAAATCATTGGATAAATGAGGGGAATACCAATCTTTAATCCAAGTAATTGTTTCATCTAGTTGTTCATGGTATTGGATTCTATTTGGAATTCCACTACCACCACCTGGTATAGGAGTATTTGTACCACTTTTAGAAAACATTTAACTCTTAAAGAATATATAAAGAAAAAGGAAGAAGAAAGGTTAATTCACATTTGAGACATTTTTTAGAAAATTTAAATTTACTTGTTTTGTCACGAAACAATATAATGGTCATAAATTTTTAGGGTTTGCGGTTTTTTAGGGTTTATGTGTTTCAAAAAAAAAAAGAACCCCTCCACGCTTCTTTCTCTTATCCCCACATATAATAAATATAGAAAAAGGGATGGCAATACTTTGTTGTAACCCTGAACAAAACAAAAGAAAAGAAAAGAAAAAAAAAGAAGTTCAACTATAAGTTCTTTTTTCAGGGTTAAATGTTCTGTGTTGAACGGAGTTTGTCATGTTTATTGATAGTTTAGGTAATGTGTGCGCTTGGAAACACTATGAACCCGTCTAAAATAATGTGTTAAATATATGGGGCTTTCTTTAGTAGTAAATACTCAGCATAAAGACGATCTAAGAACAATGCTAAAAGCTGAACAGCAAATAAAGTATTAGACAATATCTATGACTTGTTCTCGAATATACTGTTCAGATGAATATATACGATATATATATGTTTATATATATATGTATATGGTCCACTAAGTGACTATGAATCAAATTAGCTATACAATTAAAAGAAAAGTAACACAGAGTACAATGCGGATGGGATTGCTTCTTTCTCCATTTTGACCCGAGTAGTATCATTATAGTTTTATCAATCACTTATGCATATCGTGCGCAAATTTACAGATGTTTTAAAACTCTTTGCAATTATTTAAACCCCTGATGTTCTTCAGAATATTCATGTAAGTTCTAGAAACGGCAGATGTAGAGCAGAAATGTCCGGAACCCAAACTAAGAGACCATATGAAGATGAAGACAAAGTTGTTAATCCCGAGGATAAACGTTCTAGAGCTATACTGATAAGTTCGTCATTTTGAGATTCCAGTAATGACCAAGGCCAAGAACAAATTTCGGAAAATCGTCTCAAAGAAACACAAGTCGATGTAGATTCAAACGAAGAAGAGGAAGAGGAAGACAATAATTCATATCATAGTTTGCTTCGTTCTATGCTGATTGGTTCACCATTTCCCCATGCTTTTGGTTCTCATTTTCCAACTCCTAGATGTCTTGATGAATGGTTAATTATTAAGATTTCTTGGGATATTAGGTCCAAGAAAGATTGGAAATTACAATATAAAGATGAAGAAATAATCTCAGAATGGAAACAAGGAATTAGACATGATTACGATTCTAGAACTAAATTTTTGGACCAAATAATTGAATTTGTATTCAAAGAATTGGAATACTATGAGAAATTTGAATTACAATTTTTGAACTCTTCAGAGTTCAAGATTATGTTTAGTGATTATATTATAGCTTCAGAGTGTGTTATTGATGTCAATACTAAAGCCAATTTGAAAACAGGTGTTTCCAAGCTTGATAATTCCCCTCCCGAAATCTACGAACCAGTTTTACAATTGGTTGACCCTTATTTATTCCCCTTACAATATGATAAAACTCCCATTTTTAGTGAAAACAATAAGTTGGAAATTTGTAAATTTAAAAGTGAAATTTGGTACATTAAGGGTAATGTGCTGCAAGCTTCTGAAGAATTCCAGTGGATTCCTGCATTAATGAAACTTGATAGTGTGGAAAATACAAGTTTTGTTCATATTTCAATAATTTACACCCTATCAAACTAAAAGTTTATACAATGTAATTGAGGATATATTAGATTTAGTTACTCCAGGGTTGAATTATATCTTGTCGCGATATGCCTCTAAGGAATATATTCGAGCGAAAGTTCCCGCAGGGTATAATGCATATCTCAGTAGTTACTTGGCAGAAGGCCGTGAAATAACGTATTAATATGACGAAGATGAAGGTGAAGAAAAAGAAAAGTTATTGGAAAAGTTAAAAGCATTAGACAGAGATAAATATAAATATGTAGTAGATGCAGTACCTGAATGGAAAACCCCTCCTAAGTTGGACAAAGTTATTGATGTCAAATCATTTGAAAATTTAAAAGTAATTGTGAAATTAGAAGAGATCAAGTTAACTCCTGAGAATCCCTGTTATAAAGATGAACCATGGCATGTTGAAGGATCAATCAACGACGATATCATTGCTTGAGTATTGTATTATTTTGATGTTGAAAATATTTCTGCATCAAAACTTCTGTTTAAGGAACCAATTAAATATCCAAAGTTTTTACTAGATGATGAGTTCTATCTCAAATATTTTTATGGAATTTCTGATGGTGACATAATGGCTAAGGATATTGGAAGTGTAAATGTGAACCAGGATACAATTGTGATTTTTCCTAATATGTATCAATACCGTGTTGATAAGTTTGAATTAAAGGATAAGACTAAACCAGGTCATGTTAAGATTCTACAATTATGTATTTTTGATCCATATAATCCTTATGTAGTAAGTTCAGCCAAAGTTCCACCTCAGAGAAAGGATTGGTGGGATGACAAATTATTAGAGGAACTATACCCTGATGATACCAAACAAAAGATTCTAAATTTTCAATCAGATCAACAATGGCCAATGGAAATAGGACAAGTAAAAGTTATTAGAAGTCAATTAATAAGTGATTTGATTAACTATTTTCAGAAACCATTTCAGGTTAAAATTGATGTGCGTTATAACTAATATTTGCCCACAAATATATTTCAATGATTAGTTTTTACCTATTTCACTGGTCTTGTTATAAAGGTTTTCAAATTTTACTTATTTTTAAAACAAGTCCTAAGCCAATCTTAATATTAATTTGATATCCGCAATCATAGTTATATTATATACTTCTGAGAAATAGAACCTAGTTAATATATATGAATGTCAAAAAAACGAAGTTATAAGAAGACCTTAATTCTTGAGTGGACAGGGTTCCTTGGCACTTAAGGCAACCTCATTGAGATTTACGTCCTTTTCTAAGTATACCAAGATGTAGAAAGCATCTCCCTAGCTTAATTTTGTTTGCCGAATATCAGCTGGACTATAATCTCGTAGATCTCGACTAAAATCAACCTTCGCTAATTTGCTAGCCTTTTCTGACTTGTTGCCTGGATTTTTCCTGAAAAATCGACCAATTGAAGTACCATCTTTTCTATTATCCTTGGAATCAACGTAGGATATTCCTATTAAACTTTTATATTCTTCGAGTGACTTTTTTTTTGTCCATTGTTTGCTGTTAAATAGTTGCGAACCATAGGAATTCTTTTATTTTCAGCAACTATTGGTAATAGGCAGGAGTTGGGTGGAACTTCATCACGGTCTCTCCTAGACTCTGTCAGATAATAATTGCATATGGGGGATTTCGGTGTGTTTACCATCAACTCTGTCTCTCTATCTAATCTCCAATTTGGATCTGAGTATCTGAAAACAGTATGTTTTCTTCTTTCCTTCCCTTCCTGGCATACTCAAGTAGTTGTAGTTGTAGGATAAAAACCTGGCAGTATTAGCTGCCACTCCTGGACTTTGATTAATTATATTCATAATAAAAAGAGGAAGTCTTTCTATCTCATTATTCTCCATTTCAACATATATGATTCTTTTTGCTTCTTGTAATTCATCTTTGTTTAATACTATAATACCTGAGTAAATCATGAAAATGTTCCAACTCCTCAACTGTTTTATGTTCTATTTTGAAATCAGAAATTGGGTATAATTTTTCCTTAGGAGGCGTATTTTGATTACCTTCCAGGAGGTTTTGATGGTTTTATTAAAATTAAAGGATTGATCAGAGAGTAAATGATGGTTTAATTTTTTTTACAAAAGAGCTAACATTTCTTGACAGGTCAAAGTAATTTTAATTCCGAAAATAAATTAAATATTTTCCTAGTATACATTGTTTACTAGCTTGAGATGTTTAATTTTCACAACTGTTATGGGATTCGTTTAAGATGTCATATTGTTCTGAACCCAATCTAACTTCAAGCTGTTATATCAAATCCAGAGAATATCAAAGAAGTCATGAAATACAATCAAACTCAAAGTTGATTTTTAATTGAAAATCTTTTTTTTTGTAACTATAGATCCATCCAGGGATTTTTCAAGATTCCGTTGTATGGTAAAGAACATTCGTGATAACTGTTTAATCTTGGTTTCTGTGGTTGCAAAAAAGAAATAGATCTGAAAAAAGTCGGCATTCTTGTTTTTTTCCGAGATGTAGTCTTTCATTATTTCTTACAAACTAGTACGACATTTTGTTTTCCAACCAACGATTTGAAATTTCCGAGGACACCATCTTCATATCGCGTGATCCTTTGTCGACAATTAAGAGGCATTCCAATTCGATTTGTTAGAGGGTTTGTCACCAGAAGCATGGATTTATTGTTCAGGTTGGTTTGAAAAAAATGTCGCGCTAGTGTAAATGCTTAGTGCCTATAACTCATGACTAAATTTCTGATGTTCTTGACAACAGTAATGAAGTATCCGATATTACGAACGCAACTATATATGACACCTCGATCATATTTAAATGTAAACGGACAATTCCAAGATTGAATTTTATGCTTGAGATCAAGAAGATCTAAAAAGGATTTAATATTTAACCCAAATCATTTAAATAGGTTTGTTAGAAAGTTTTACAATTCTTGTGAATACGAGAATTATTCTAGTTTTGAAAATCTAAATATACTATCATCTATGATGAGGGAGGGCTGGGATTAAAGGCATTACTACGTTAGAAGTAGTATAATTTTTTTAATTAATTTACTATGTATAAAACCTATATACATCAGCTTTCTACTATTGATTCCTCTTGATGCTCATTTTGACTAGCTTTAAGTTGTTGACCTTCTTCCTTTTGTTGTTGTTGTTGCAACTGCTTTGTTCTCATTTCTCGTTGTTTCTTCATAGCTTTCAGTTTAGCATTCTCTAATTTTTTTTTAAATTCTGCTCTTCTTTGTTCTTCACGTAATATACGTTGATCATACCATTTCATCATTTGTCGAGGTTTACTTCCGAATATTGCTTGATATTCACAAAATAAACAACATTTATCGCTGGGTATATATCCATAATAATCTTGAGGTATTGTACTTGGTAGATTATGATACAGTTTTGAATCTTGTTTTTGTTGTTTAGATTTCTTTTTCTTTTTCTTTTTGGACTTGGATTTTCCTGTTGTTGTTGTTGTTGTGTCAGGTATATTCAATTCATTTATTGAAGGTAATTTCAAATTATTTTGTTTTAATCTATTTTCTAAATTCATTAATCGTAATTTTTCTTCGACATTATTATAAGTGGGGACTAATTTACCAGTATGATCATATTCAAACGTGAATTCACAAGAAGGACCATTTCTATGATGTTCATTGTCTTCTTCGTCTTCTTCATATTCATATTCATATATTGGACAATCACAACCTTCTATACCATGAACATCACATTCTGGGACAGTATTTAATTCAACTTCGATATGATGAGTATGGAAATCATCATTGGCAATTTCTTCTAAATCATAATCATCTTGATCATGATGTTCACAACATTCATCAGTATTACCTGCATGTAAACCTACTTCATCTCGAGTATCATACAAGGAAAATCCAGTTGTAGATTTATCTTTCATAACACCAAATTCTTGATCTTGAATCATTTGTGATATACGATTTCGAAGGAAATCCATTTCATATTCATTAAGTAATGCTTGAGAGGGAACTGTTGTTGTTGTTGATTTTTTACTATTAGTACTCAGTTGTTGTTTATCTTGATGTATATTTTGTTGTCTATCATGTTGCTTATCTTGTTGTTTATCCTGTTCTTGTTCCTCTAGAGCTTCCAATAAACTATAATCAAAAATAGGAGTACTTGATACAGAATCGTCAGGGAATGGCAGATATTCATTATCTTGCTTAAATTGTTTAAACATTGCAGCCAGCCAATTCTCATAATTCTTAGAAACTAATTCAAACAATTTTTTGGGATCAGAATCAACTGGTTTTTGTTTTTGAATTAATTCAAGTATATTATTTGGGATTAATTTAGAGCTGTTCTTGTTGTTGGAGGTAGGTATTACTTCTATGAATTCATCTGTTATTTGGTTTTGTTGACCTGACATTTGCAGGTTTGATTTGGCCATAGTGTATATGATGAATTATATTATCATGGATTTGATGTATGTATGATCTATCAATATATATATATATATACTACTGTATTAATCTATAGTTGTTATTTACAATGTTTAACTTTAGTTTAAACGCTGACACTTTGTAAAGTTTACACGTATAAATTTTTTTTGTTTTTTACTTAAATTTTTTTTTCTTACTTTTTCTTGTCTACTTTTGGTGATGGAGTTAAAGCTTGGTTAATCCTTTTTTAAAGTTCTTTGCTTTTCAGCATTTTTCACAACTTTTTCATCAACAAATAATCCTTTACGTCTTCTAATATTATTCATATACCTTCTCGCTAAATTCTCTCTTTCAGCAAATTCTCCTAACTCTTCTAATTCTTCATCAGTATGTGGGACCCAAAATGGATCAATATCTAATATATCATATCCATCAAATACTAATTGAGGTGATGCGGCACCACTAGTACGTTTTCTAATATCTTCACTAAACCCGAATGCTTCAACAACAGGTATTCTTGCAACGATCGTAAAAAAAGGGGTACCTTCTTTCATTTCTTCTGATATAATCGCCCCACCACGTTTTTGTACTACAGCATAAACTTTTCCTAATACTTCTGCACCAGCTTGAATTTCACAAGTATACATGGCTAAGAATAATCGAGGAGATTTTTGAAGGATACGCTTATGGATTAAATCACGAGTTTGGATGATTATACGTCCTGGATTGATAATCTTGTCTTCTTCGTTGACTTCGTTTTTAACAGCTCGTTTTATAGTAATAATTACTCCTTGTAAAGGTTCATGAGCCAAGGGCCCTTCATTGAGGGATAATTGTACACCATTAAGTATATTATTTTCATATTCGAATCGAATAGATGGTGGTGTTTCAGAGAGTATGTGTCTGAATTGACTCAGATCTTTAGATTCAAGGAAAATATTAGGACCAATTCTTTTAGGACCAAAGGCAATTATATTATTAATGAAATCTTGTACTGTATCAAATCCGAAGTTGAATTTTTCCAGTTCAAGAACTTTAATAAATTTCTCAATAAACTCTTGCTTTAATTCTTTTATATCATGTTTACTGTTGACTATCTCAGATATTGAGTTCTCATGATTAATTAAAAACTTGGTAATCTCCAAAGGTAAAGGAGAAACTTCAAATTCCAAATCGACGATTTCCTCCTCGTTGTCCTCTTCTTGTTCCTCGTCATACAACGTACTTATTTTATCACTGATCAATCCTTCTCTAAATGGAATAACTGGTTCTTTTACAGTAACTTCACATCCAGGTGCAAATCTCTCTTCTAAATCTTTAAGACATCTTTCTAAATGCAATTCACCAGCAACACAAACAATTAATTCTCCAGATTCAGAATCAATATACCATTCTAGTACCGGATCAGCTCGACTTAATAAATCCAAACCTTGTTCTAATTTTGCCAACTTCAAGGGGTTTGTTGGTTCCACGGCGATTTTCATGATAGGTTTATTATGAATTAATGTTGAAGTTGATGCGAGATTAATATACGGATATTCATCATTAATATGAGGTGAACATAATGTAGCATTTTTAATTACTGCTTGATCTAATCCAACAACTCCAACAATGTTTCCTGCGGGTACAGTTTGCATACGTACAAGTTCTCTTCCCATAATAAGAAACAAATCTTTAATTTCCACAGGAGTTATTTGTTCTTGATTTGTTGGATGACTATTAGGTAATGCTGGATCATATTTTGGTCCAATTACAATAACCTTTTGGCCTATGGTGAATGAACCAGAATAAATACGAGTGAAACCAACTAATGTTTCATTGGAGGTTTGTATATCCTCGTCTGATTCTTGTTCAAAATCATCTTCTTCAAATTCCCATTGGAAGGGATCTTTCTTGGGTTTATGATATTCATCTTCTTGTTTCTGTTCCAGAGCCAATGCTGCTGCTTCTGAGGCCTTTCTGGCTAATTCTCGAGCAATTCTTCCACGTTCTTTAATCTCATCTGCAGTTAATTCTCCTGAAGTCACCTTAGGTAAATCTTCATTAGGAATTGAAAGTAATTTAGAAACATAAGCTAATGTGTGTTTTTCAGGACAAGAACTATCACATTGTTTCATAGCTTTAGCAAATTCCACATCTACAAGTTTTGATTTTTCGGCATTAACTGAAGAATAAATTGTTTCTTGCAAAATCTTATCTATTCTTTCTGATTGAGCTTGTATTGGAGAAGGTAAATATTCAATCACCGCTCCTAACAATGCATGACTTAAGGGTAACCATTGTGACATGATTAGGTTTAGCAAGTTTTTATAATCTTTTGAACGTAAATCTCGTGGAGTTACCTTAGCACCTAATTTTTCAATGATTTTTTCTAATTTTTCTTGATTTCTGTCAATTATTGCATATTCATATACTGCCCAAATTTGTTCAAGAATTAATGAAACAAATAATGGTTTAAGATTAGTTTGTTTTAACTTCTTCCCAGGAATAATTTTCTTATTTTTCATATCCAAATAGAAATCTCCCCATAATGTCTTGGAAAGTGCTGTTTGAGAAAATCCTAATTTCTTCAGATATATCTTTGTAAATGTATTTATTGAAAATGCCCAACCATCAATTGCTGAAGCAAATATAACATTATTTTTCTCAGGCATAAAATATAAATCTTCATCACTTTGTTCAATAAATTCACCAATTTCTCCAGCTTCTCGCCAATTTAAATCATCTTCTAATCGATCTCCAGCGAAGAAAGACCCAATTACAGAATTTACTTGTTCAATTACTCTCAGAATATGTTGATATGCTTCTAAAGGTGATAATTTCCATTCAGTAATTAACCGATCAATTTTATTAATTACAAGTAAAGGTTTTAATTTATCAATCCAACATTGACGTAATACATTAACAGTTTGAGAACAAACACCTTCAACAACATCAACTAACACAACAGCTCCATCACATAATCTTGAAGAAGTACTTACTTCACTTGAAAAATCTATATGACCAGGAGAATCAATTAAATTAATTAAATGTTCTTTAATTTCAGGTGTTTCTTGATCTTGTTTTAATTTCATTACTTTAAAATATAAACTGATTGCAGAAGCTTCCATTGTAATTCCTCGTAGTTGCTCATCTGGTCGTGAATCTAAATATCGTACTTTACCAGCCATACGTTGAGATATAATACCATTAGTTGCAAGTAAAGAATCACTTAACGAAGTTTTACCATGATCTACATGTGCTAGAATACATATATTTCTAATACATGATGCATCCAGTTGAAGCTTATTAACTGTTTCTGGTGATATTTTCATTTTGGGTGTGGTAACTAACAACGAGATGTTGGATGGATCAAAATTTGACAACTTTTTTTTGCTTTTGCGCATACAATTTACTCGATGAGATATAGACAGAAGGAAACTAATAGACAGAGTGAAACTAACAAACAGTATGAATACATGTCCACTTTGTTCAACAGAGTTGAAATTACATTTATTACAACCTACATTAATGATAATATCATGTAGAAATACTCAATGTGTATATCCCTTTAACTTATCTATAACTCAACTACATGAACAAGATCTAATTTGGTCAACTAATAATGAAGAAATAATGCGTAAAATGAAACAAAAATTTAATCAAACTGAAGTCAATGAAAGAATAGCTGATTTCATAACATATCCAGATAATGATATTCCAAAGATATAATATATATGTATTACAATAAACATAGAACAAGTGCTATGGTAGTGCTATTGTAGTGCTACTACAGTGCTACTACAGTACTACTGAAGTCCCATTACTTACCAAGATTACCATCATATTGAGGATAACGCATAACATGAACCTTTTCATATTCTTTATCAGCATCAATATAAACTTTTCTAATTGAAGATTGTTTAAAGTAATTTCTAAACATATATGCAGCACCGAGTCCATATAATACCCCGCCTAATGCTAAGGCTCTCATTGGGGTAACTTTAACTTTTGTTATTTCCATTATAGAGTGTTATTAATTGTTATTCAGTAGTGTATAATATACAATATAGTATTAAAGAAAAAAGAATGAGAGAAATTGAAAAGATAGGAAAATTTGAAATATTTATATATTTTCTAGAATTAAGTTCTACCCCATAGATTGAGAAATATCCTTCCATTATGCAGCCCTTGAATGGTCGTCCTCCTCCTCATCCTCATTCTCATTCTCCTTCCTCCCTCGATAAACTTAAAATTTAGTGGGGGTGGGGTGTAAATATTTGTTGCGTCATTTATTTTTTTGTGTTTTTTTTTTGTTGCGTTAACTTTTTTTGGCTGCAACAAACAGAAATTAGCTGATTTTTTTTGTAGTTTTGACTTGCATGATCGTAAGAGTTAAGAATTGTTTCTCGAGGGAGTTAAACGGGGAAACACGGTTTACACTTCAGATCAGACCATCAGGTTTTTACATTTACGTTTACACTTCAATCATTATTTAATTTATAATTTTAAAACTAGAATAAATATTACATGCATATTATATATATGTGTGTGTATGTGTGTATGTATGTATGTGCGTATAGTGTGTATTGTGCGCATATTTTTGTTTGTTTGTTAATACATTCTTACTCCATCCCCAGCATATAATACAGGAAGAAATTGTCCTACAATCAACATAGGTAAATCAAACAAATCTCGTTTAACAGTCCAAACTGAACAAAATTCAATATATCGACCTGATTTATCATTATCGTACTCTTCATTGGAAAACTTTTCTGGGTTCTTTAATAATTTACATCTAGTTACAATTCTCGAATGTAAATTCCCCACAGCTACTGATTTAAATAACTGAAAATAATTTACAATTGATTCATCATCATACATCATTTCAATTATAAATGTTCGTTTCAGTAAAATATCAACAAGATTATATCCTAACAAACTTAATAAATCATCTGTTATACTAACAATCTCTCCAGTTCTTCTCCATATTATAGTGGGTGAAGAATTTAGTTGACTTAATTTTTCATAATCCATTAAACATCTTTGAAAACTCATTTCTAACAACAATAAATCTTGAGGCTTTAATAATGATTTGTGAGCTGAAATAAATGTAGGTCGATAACTTGCAATAACTTTTAATATAATTAATAAATTTTTCCGTTTTTCCTGTTTCTCTTCCAGAGTTAGATTTATTCCCAGAAATCTTTTTTTAAGAAAATATGTAAGCAGATGATATGACTGAGGATAATCAAAATTAATAACACTATTTCCATAAATATCTCCCACAGATTGATATATATGATGTGTAATTAATGGCGAAACATATTCTGTTGAAATATCTTGATTTGATATAATTTGGTTATTATTTGAATTAAAACTATGTTGTCGAGTATCAACATTATTATCTAATAAATTATCAGTTTGTCCTGTCATATTATTTAAATTATTTAAACTGAGGGAAGAATCTTGAGAAAACCCTAAAGCGATAAATGGTCGTGAATCTTTTAATTTTTGTACAACTTTTTTTCGTGGATGATTTATACTATCTAAATTGATTCCCTGCATATAACCTGTAGTAGGTGATATTGTATTGGTCATATCTGAAGTACTTGTATTTGATGGTGAAGGTGATGAAGGGTGTGAATGAGTGATAATATCCCCTAGCATTAGATATTCTTGATTTAAAAAATTTGAATTAAACATATCATGTTTTTCTCCATAGCTTGGTGATGTAGTTGCTATTTGTTGTTGTTGTGGAGGTAGTTGTAATTGCTGTTGTTGTAATGCAGGATGTATAGATGGAGTTTCACTCATTGATTCCGAATAATATACTGTGGAATCAAGTAATTTATTCAAAACATCATTTGTAGTATCAAGCATAGTATTAGTATATTTGTTAGCTTCTACTAAATTCTCAGAAAATATTGAATTTCTATGACTTGTTTTAGAATTGTCTGTTATTTGTTGTTGTTCAATTTGTTCATTGATAACACTCATACTATTATTATGTAAAATTTCCAGTTGTGATGGTGGTACATCAATCTTTAAATCTGAAGTTATATCGGAATTACTATCCGAAGTAACATTAACCTCACTGGTACTTCCATTATTCTTTCTTTTCTTACGTGGAGTACTTTTCATAAGATATTTAACTCGTTTTCTTACAATATCAGTACATCCATCACTTATATTTCTCTTAACACAATTCTTGCATGGTCTTTCATTTGAACATTGTAAATGTTTTGCATGACAAAATGTACATGCTCTCAGGGCAGGTTTTCGATTTTGTTTTTCTTGTAATGTAAGTTTCTTTGTCATATTGTAGAATTCATCTACTGAAAGCTAGAAGAATCAACTTGAAAAAAATAAAAAACAAAAAAGAAAGTGAATGTGGGTTATGTTGAATGGGTTATTGGTGGTTAATATAAAAGAAATTGTCAGAGAATGAAAAGAAAAAAAAAGTTGTTCTGTGGGAAAGTTTTGTGTAAATCAAACTCCACGCTATTAAATTGTGGATTACGTTTAAATTGTAAACGTCCTACATTTAAACTGTAAACGTCCTACATTTAAATTTCACAACTACATACAACACCTCAAGCAGTATATTACGAGACGATCTAGATCGAACTTAGAATGTATTGTAGTAGTCAACTCCTTTTTCGTATCCAATTTGAATGAACAAAACTATACAATTCAAATTATCTGGGGAAAAAAAAATTTTTTTTGTTGTTGCTGTTGCCTGACCCGGACTTTGTCGGGAATTTGTCTAGTATAGAATTGGTAAACCTTGAAATCCCGAAGTTGTCCGGCTTCAACAATAATACATTTGGAAAACTTCGGGTGTATAATGTAGGATTACATAAATTATGACAGAGTTTTAAGGTTCAAGGATGTGTTGGGTTTATCCGATTTGACAAGTATTACAAAAAGTTGTAGATCCTCCTTGTTTTCAGCTTACTGTAGGATCATACATAATGAATGTTAGAATGTTAGAATGTTAGGTTGTTAGGTTGTTAGGTTGTTAGGTTGTTAGGTTGTTAGGTTGTTAGGTTGTTAATACAGTTATAAAAAGCTTGGCTTTTGTCGATAATACAGTTTTATGAAGAAGCTGAATAGGTATATCCGCCTCAGTATAATCTCGGATAAATCAAGAAAGTTGACATCAAAGTTCATTCCTAATTGGAGATTTGTGTACCCCAATTTAATTAAGTTAAACACAAAAACTACCATTTCGGATCAATATAAGCACTACTGCTAATTACAGATCACAAAGTTGATTTATAAATAGGAATGTTACGCCTTAAGGATCTATTTATAAACCCAACTATTTGGTAGCTCTGTTGTTCCTTTATTGAAAAGAAACATTAAGTAATTCCATGTTATGTTCTAAGAAAACAACAACTAAATGTATTCATAGAAGTTTTTCTATAAAAAAGAAAACTAAATCATGAAAATTCCAGATCATCGTAAATACTTAAAATACGATAAACAATCAAAACGGAAAGAACTAATTTAACTGAAGTTACTCCACGTTGCTATGTCAAATTATAAGTTTGTGACTTTACTAGTTGAGGTTAATGCGCCTTCACAGAACAATCATGTCAAACTTCCTATAGTCAATAAAAATTTTTAGTTATCATTGACATCTTGAATTCCAATTGGTTGGATAAAATACACTTTACACGTGATTTAATCTGAGGCGTTCTGAGTGATTGCCCTCTCTTTTTCTTTTGTTTAATTTTTCGTTATCAATGAAAAATTTAAATTACAAATTTAAAACCTTAAGAGGGTGTCATTTACACATTGTTTGAAGAAATTTTCTTGGCTTAAATTGTATTTATTGACATCTTGTCAAGAATCTTGTAGCTGCATAACAACGACAGTATCTACATATTCTTTAAGTTAGTACACCTTACAAAGGTAGCCACGGAAAAAGGTCTCAAAAAAGAAATTACAACAGAAAAAAAAAAGAAAGTACTGAATATTTTCTGTAACATCAAAAAGACATTACTTGAAAGCAACATCTGCTAACTAATTACTACTCGTACTAACTAGTATATACATCCTCAGTGCTTTCAAGCACATTAATTGCATACACACAACAATACACAACAACACACATCAATATGACTGCATCTCAAACTGTAGATTTTAAAGAAATTGATGTTCGATCAAGTATTAATGCATTGTATATGATTTTTTGTACAGCATTATTACCTATAGTGGTCATTGGTATTGCATTTTTCTATTCAGGATTAACTCAAAGAAGATCATCATTAACTATGTTTGCTATACCTATACTTTTATTCCCCCTAATTTTCATAGATTGGTTTATATGGGGATATTCGCTTTGTTATTCTGCATCATCAAATCATTTTATTGGTAATTTAAATTTTACAGTTCTTCGACAGTTACGAGATTCTATAACATTAGTATTTACAAATACTCGAGGGGAAATCCTTGTATTAAATCATTTTTTATTTAATGGTTTTTTTAAAATTATTTGTGCAGCATTGACTATGCCTGGATGTATTGCTGAACGTGGTAGAATTATTCCAATGTTGGTATTTTTGTTTTTTTGGTCAGCTATAATATATAATCCTATAACATATTGGTTTTGGAATTCAAATGGTTGGCTTTCTATTGATTTAGATACATTGCCTGTATTAGATTTCGCAGGAGGGAATTGTATACATATAGTTGGTGGTTTTACATGCTTGGCATATTCCTATATATTGGGACCAAGAAATCCTAAGATCTTGTATAATTATAGGAATATAAATACAGGACATATTATATTTGGAACTTTTTGTATACTTTGTGGTTGGGTTGGGTTTATAAGTGGTTGTGATTTTAAGTTTTCCTCGAATTCATTATATATTATGGTAAACACATTATTGGCTGCTTTTTCAAGTAGTATTGTATGGACTTCAATTGATTATTTCTTTTCATCAATCCCATTAGCTGAGATTGTTCCACAACAAGAAGTAAGTCCCTCACTGGAAACCACTGATTTAAAACCAATTCATTCAAGAAATTCTTCTCATCATATACAACCTATATTATCTCAAACAGGAATACTAAAAAGTCAACGATATCATGAAACAAAATCAAATTTTGTTGAGAAACGGAAATTTTCCATGATTTCATTCTCATCAGGTATAATCACAGGATTAGTTGTGTTTACACCAGGAGGTGGATTTGTTTCATCACCTACGGAATTTTGGAAACCAATAATTTATGGTGTAGTAGGAGCAATTGTATGTAATCTTTCAACAAGATTAAAATATTTCTTTAGAATTGATGATGCCTTAGATATTTTTGCTATTCATGGAATTGCTGGGATTGTTGGTTCGTTACTTACAGGTATTTTCGCTAATACTCAATATCAATCTAAAGGTGGTTGGGTTAAGGGACATTGGATCCAATTTGCTTATCAATTGTTAGGTATTACTGTTACTTCAATTTATGTGTTTGTATTAACTTGTGTGTTGTTATTAATAATTGATCGTATACCAGGATTACATTTACGTATAGATAAGGATTTCAAGTCAAGACTGAAAAAGACTGTTTCAAATACAAGTGAATTGGAAGCACAAATATCTCCTCGTGATACTGAATTGTTTTGGGAACAAGTTGAGTTACAAGGTACTGATACTTATGAATTTAATGGAGAATATATGATGGATTTTATTGAATTTATTAAAATAATACGACCTCAAGATTATGAAGAAGTAAATGATCAAGAATTTGATGATCAAGAATATGAAAATCTAAATGGTTTGGCAACAGATTATGAAATGCATCCTCAAGGAATAAATCATCTAAGTAAACGAGAGTAAGTAACGATATATATATATATAGACTAATGAAATAATAATTTATTAAACTACATGTCTATCTGTAAAAAAAAAACCTTTCTATCCCAAAAGTCTCATAGTTAATTCAAAAACTGCAAAAGTTGCTCCATTAGCAGGAGCAGCTCTTAATATCGTTGGGGTAAACCCTTTATAAAATCCTTTAATACCATTCTTGACAAATACATCCTTAATAACATGTAATGAACCTTTATATTTAGAATTTATTAAAGAATCAGTTTGTAATTTAGACTTTATAACATCAACAGGGTATATTCCAATCCATAAAGTATATCCTGATAATCCACCAAATAAACATAATTTCCAACCAGGTATATCTGCTCGAGTAATATTCATATTTTTTTGTAATTCACGAGTAATTAATGCTTCATATGTCATGAAATAAATCCCTAGCCCAATAGATTCTCTAACTAAAGTAGGAACCAACCCTCGATAAATCCCATGACTCAATCCATTAGCTTGATAGAGCTTCTTTGCACAATCAATAGGGCCATGAAACATCGCTTCTGTTGCCCCACCAGTTTGTGTTTGTAATCTAATACGAATATGTTCAATAGGAGAAGCTAAAAATCCATTAGCAAAACCAGCAACTGCACCACAAACAAAGAATTGTCCTAAATTTAAAGGATTCCCAAGTAATTTATTATCATAATATCGTTTCATGAATTCATTTACACTAAATTGAACAGAAACACACGCACCAACACCGACCAAAGGAGTTAATGTCCCTTTATAAAATGCAAACGGTCCTTCATTCTTAATTAATTGTTTAATAACATCTATTGATCCAGAATACATTCCTTCAGGAGCAGATTGTACTCGAACTTTAACAGTATCAAATGGCTGTCCCACAAGAACTTGAGCAATACCACCCATGGTACCTCCAAACAAATCCTTAATCACTTGTTTATTATCTGAAGTAAGTGGTGGTTCTTCTAATTCAATAGTCATATTTTACTTGTCAAGATCAAGATATGGACAAAGATATCGTAAATTTTTTTTTTTGCACTTGGTAAAATATTGGTGTGGAGGTGCAACGGTTTTTAACAGAGTTAGAAATTAGATTTCAGACTCTGATCAGAGTTCTACATTGACTCGGAAATATAAATCATATACTATTTATATATACTTTCTATTCAGTATTTCCATCAACTCTCATAAACATATTATCAAATGGATTATTTGCTTTGGCATGTTGTGCAGCAGCTAATGGTGAAGGAGTAGTTGCCATTGACCCAGAAGGACTAACTATTGAACTGTATCCTGCTCCTTCTGTTGTACCTTGTTGACTAGTCATTGGACCCATTGGTGTACGTACTGGAGTAGGACCAGAATTACTAAATACTGAATTATTTGATATTGTAGAAGTATTATGTCCTGATACAGGTGTAAATACATTAGGAACACTATTCACTATTGCTTGTAATTGTTGTTGAGTTGGTGGTGGTGCGGGATTTGTTGTTGTTGCTGTTGTTGTCGTTGTTGTTGTTGGTGTGCCTGTTGATTCAGGAAGTAACGACTTATACTGAGAAAGTTCAAGCATAAATGTAACTTCTTTAGCTGTTTTGGTTAAATTAGACATTGATGATCGAATATCATCCAATATAGGTAAATCCTTAACAATGGCCTTTACAGAAGCTAATGTTTGTACCATAGTTTTAATAAATTGATTGATATCTTCAGCAAATAATTTCTTGGTCATTTGTGAAGGATTATTTCGAATTGTAATTAATCTTGTACTTAATCTTTTAGTGATTTCTGATGATGATGTTCCAAGATTAATTAATTCTCGAACTCTAGAGGCAACATTAGGTTGAGTTTCACTTGGTAAACTTTTGGAAAGTGCTTGATTTAATTCAACTAAACTTGCTTGAGCACTAGCGGTTGCTGTTTCAATTGTAATGTATAATTTCTCATCCATATCCTCGGAAGTCGTTTCTGATGTCAATGTAGGTGGAGCACTAACAAGTTTCGTCTTAGCGGTGGTATCAGGGACTGAATTAACTGACACACTGGAAACAAGAGGGAATTTAGCTTGAACTTGTTGCCTTGGAACTAATAACATATATGCATTATTTAATTCATTAAATGATCCATAAATGGATAAATAAAGCATTCTAATAAAACAAACATCGATCTTATTAACAAAAGTTGTAAAATTTTCATGTAATAAATTCATCATTAATTTAAATGAATTAATACAAGTTTGTAAAGCCAGAACAATTTGATCTAAATTATTCCCCATTTCTTCCATAATTTCAAGATTTTCCACAAGAGAATCAATGTTTGATTTAGTGCTATATAACAAGGAAACCATTTTCATGGTGACTTTCTTATCAGAACAAAATCCAGTAAATCTTCTAATTGAAGAATGTAATTCACTAAATGAAAATAACACTTTTCGAGAAACTTTAATCACAGTACTACTTGAATGTTTCCTTTGGGTGGTACTTCTTAAAGGTGAGCTTGCTTCACTTGTAGATGTAGGATTAATATTCTTGGGTATTTGATTTGATAAAGAAATTGCTTGTTTGGTGATATTCCCCTCGTTTGTGGTGGGTTTAGTTTCTGGAATTACCTTTTGATGAGTTACTTCTTTATTCCTTGAAGGTAATGTTTCAAATTCATCCAATGGTTGTTCTTGTAATGTTGATAATCTTCGAAAATATGCACTTGATTTATGTTCTGTATCTACGCTTTCACTATTTTCTAATATTCGATCTATTTCCTTAAGAGTATTTGATCTTGATCTTGAAGGTCGAATTGAACTTGGAGGAGTTATAACTGTTTTGGGAGTTGTATGCACAGATGGAGAATTTATCGCTGAACTTATTGCCGAACTTATTGTCGTTGCTGTTGGTGCCGGTGTTGTTGTTGTAGGAACTATAGGTTCACTGGCAGTATGAACTTTAACTAATGGTGGACTAGTAGGGAAATGAGTTTCTGCGGCACTTGCAGAATGGGGAATACCAGCAGTTAGAAAATCTAAGGGATTAAATTGTAAAGTTGTACTAGAAGAATCTTCATTTAATGAATTATTTATAATTTTAGATCCATTTGTTTCATCAGATTTCTTAATAATTAATCCCATTCTTCTTGATGCTTTTGATGATTTGATTTTAGATCCTTCTGACATACTTTGAGATCTTCGAATACTTGGTGGAGTTACATATGGAGGTAATGGTTGTTCAGTCTGTTGCTGTTGTTGCTGCTGCTGTTCTTGAGGTTCATGCAGTCTTCTAGCTTCTTTTATTATCCCTTCATCAATCTTTTGTTGAAGTACTGCTTGATTAGCAACTAGAAAATTTTTTAATTCAGATACCCAATCTAATTCTGATTTTTGTTTTTGAAATGTTCGAATCATATCACTTGAAGGTAGGATCAAAGGATTATTTGTCACTTCTATTAAATTCAAATTTGGAAGATTCCCCAATGTTGGAGAAAGATATTTGAATTTATTATCCTTTATAGATAAGACTTTTAAATGTTGCAATTCAGATATTGATTCAGGTAACGTTGAAAGTTTATTTGATGACAAATCCAATACTTCTAAGTGTTTGAAAAATTTATTAAAATAATCATTTGGAATATATGTAATTGAATTATGGTGTAAATCTAAATATTTCAACAGAAAACTTATTTTGGAGAAATTTGAAGGTAATTCACTAAAGTGGTTATTCTCTAATACCAATTTCTCAACAGTTAAAGGAGGATCAAATGAATTTATAAATTCAAATATACAATCAATTACATCATTAAAATTTAAATTTGAAGTATTATTATTTAATCCATTTAATCGAATAGCTTGAGTTTGGTCTATTTGCTCAACTTGATCTCTCAATGTTGATAATATAGCCGATTTTGACATTTGCATAGTGGTATATGTCTATCTCATATGAACGTGTATGTATGTGTGGTGTGGTGGGTTGTATAGATGATATCTTTAATGTTGTCTGGTTTTGGTTTATATGCTCTCTTTTTCAAAACAAATTTCTAATATTTGGAAGTTGAATCAGTAGTACTCACTATAGTGTTATTCAAAGGTATGTACAATTAACAAACTAAGTAAAAACAAGGTATACGTTTGGTATATCTCTTGTACAAAGCATGGACTTTTACAAATCAAAGATCAAAACTTTAAAAGGAAGAAAAATAAACGAAAAGCAAAAAAAAAGACAACAATTCCGAGGGGGTGTACACCACGTGATCTACCCCTATATTACTCTATTTTAGTTATTTACTTACTTTCTTTGACCGAATCTCAAATTTATTAAACAGACACTCCTTTAGCTATTGCATCAGTTCTTTCTTGCCATACAGTCTTTCCAGTACAACTACATACTTGTTTATCATTTTCCCAAGCACCAGCAGATCTAGCAATAACTCCAACTAAAGAATCAGGACTAACTTCATGTTGTAATTTAGATAATACAATACTTCTACCAATTAATTCACTAACATTTAATTTTGCATAGAGAAAATCTTGTCCTGAGGATAATTGTTCATTTCCAGTAACTACTGTAGCACCAAGAGAATTTATCGTAGTGGCTAATGTTGAAGGACTAGTTACTTCAATTGGATCTAACTTATAGAATACCCCTCCTGTGGAAAGAGCACCCTTTGATAAATCTCCTGAGTTTCTAATTGATGGATAGTATGTTCCTTTGGGTAATCCATTGACAGTTAAATCTATAAATAAATCAGTTGGTGAAACTCCAACAATTCTCGCTAATCCTTTAACTGGTTGTTTAATATCTTTAGGATCAAAAGATTCTAAAATACATACAGCAGCAGAATCGGGCTTGCCGGTACCTCTAATAATGGCATCTCTTCCTGTACTTTGAATTGCTCGAACAATTGAACTTGGAGAAATAGTTCCTTCTGTAGTGACAAGATTCTTCTCTAAATTAATATCGAATTTTTGTATACCATCGACTTTCTTGAGTGCACCTGCTACGGAATCTACACAATCTTTACATTCCATAGAAACAGCGAACACAATTTCAAATCCAACAGTCATGTTCGAGTGTTTTTATATAAGAACAGTTTGGATTAGTAATAATTTCGGAGATTGGATTCTTTTTTTTAAGAAAAGTGTCAAGATCGCGCGATTACGAAAATGTATAATAGAAATTGCAAAAAAGCGCAACGAAATATTTACATAATTGCAATGGGAAACTTATTCACATTTTTATTTATACTCTAAATCTAATTTTAGTTATCTAAGTAGAATTGAAAGCAAGCATATAGAATACTTAGAAAAACAAATACATAAAGAAAAAAAAGAAGAAAAGAAACATAACTAAATTCTTAAGGCACTAATTCTACGTGTAGTACCAGGTTGTTCTTCTTCAACAATTTGTTTAGTACATACCCAAGTGGATGCATACATATTGATTCTATCAATACTTTCTCCACTTAATCTAATAGCAGCAGCTTCACATTTAAACCCTAACGATTCAAATGTTTTAATATACCATGGATGAGTTGCAGCCGATCTTAACATAACTCTACCACCATTAACAAGACAATTCTTTACTGCAGTTATTTCATTAATAGCATCTTGACCTTCAGGATCAAACCAATCCATATGATCCATAATAATAGCAATTGAAATTGATTTTTGATTTAAACGAGCGAAAACATCATTAAGTGTATCAGTATGCAATCTAATATTATCAATAGGGATTTCCTTAGTAATTGCATTGGCTGTGGTTAATCTCTTGTATCCCTTGACTGTGAGATAATCAGGACAATTCGATTTAATATATTTCCCCATAAGACATAAATAGTAAAAATAATTATCCTTAGAGATTAAACTTCTTTTAATCAAGGGATCTAAAGTATCAATAACATACTTAATAACTGAAGGACCCATTAATTTAGCTTGATTAGCAGGAACACCCAAAGCTTTCCATAAAAAGATGGGATTACCTACCATTAATGAAGCAACCACGGGATTAAATAAAGCTGGTTTAAGCTTTTCATTCCAAATTTCTAATTGTTCCTTCATAGTATTACATTGACAAAGTTGAGTAACATATTTAGAAACACGACAAATTTTAAAAATATAACGACATAATCTAAGTGCCCATCTAGTTGAACCAGTATCATAAAGACCTCTTCCAGAGAAAGCCTTAGGACCTTTATCCATCCAATATTGGAAAGCTTGTGAAGACATATGAGGAGATAATTTATCAACTAAAATATCCTGGAAATTATCAATTTTACCTTCACCAAACATTTGCCAAACTTGTTGTTGTTCAAGACATCTAAGTGATGCTAATTTTAATTCTAATAAATGATTTTGACATGGGTTTAAATCAACAGCGTGGATTCTCTTGGGTGGATCAGGTAATGTTGCATAACTCAAGATATTATCACCAGCAGAGGTTATGGCCAATACAGTATCATCACGAGAAAACTTTAAAATGTTATTGTCTTCTCTTGGATCTTCCCAAGTAAATGCATAAATGTACTGATTTTTAAATTGTTCATATAAATGATGTAATTCATCAAAATAAACTCGCCAAACTTCCTTTTGGTAATAAATTGAAGGGAATGGTAAATTTTTTTGTAAATTAGTTAAAGCAGCTTCATGGCCTTTAGAAACTGGAAGTTCAGATTTTGCCATAGGACTTGTTGAAGGGGCCAAATAAGGAGATTCAGTAGCCAAACAATTTAATCTATTCAAAATTGAATGTGCTTTTGATTTATCACAACCAATCCAAATATAATAAGGAATTCTTCCTAATGTAGTATTTTTAGCATTTAAAGATTTTATAGTACCAAATTTATATTCCAAATAATTTCTTCTAGCAGAATCTAAAAACACTTTATCAGCTTCAAACCAAATTCTCCAGAAATTTCTTGAAATCCAAGAAATATCCCTATTAACTAACCCACCTAAAGTATTAATTCTTCCCATAGAAGTATCATGACTTTGAATTCCAAAATCAACAGTAGCTATAATACCTTGTTTATCTAATTTAGAAACTGCATTATCAACAGCTGCATTAAATGTAGGAATCATTGATAACGAATATGAAAAAGTAATTAAATCAGCACTTTTATACTCAATTTCAAAATCACAAGCATCAGCAACTAAAACATGAACATTTTTCCACTTATGTTGAGCAAATCTATTTCTTGCAACTTCACATAAAGAAGGTGAAAGATCAACTAAATATACTGCTTTGAAATTAGTTGAAATATTACTAATTTTATCCATGAATTCAATATTGGATCCTGTTCCTCCTCCAATATCAATCCAAACAAGATCTTTCTTTTTTTGTAAATGAGAAATAGCTAATCTAAGACATTCTTTTCTACCTTTTAATAAAACTTCTCTTGTAGTATCATAAATATGAACTTGATTCTTGTAGAATAATTCAAGAGATTGTTGTTGATTTTTGTTGTTGGTAATTTTAACAGTTTTCTTTTGAATTAAAGGTTTGATGAAACATGTCCAACAAAATACAAGAATTGAATGGAAAGTTTTACTCAATTTTGTAGAAATAAAAATAACACCGCAAGCAAGTGAGATTAAAGTTAACACATAAGCTTTGGAGATATCTGTAGGAAGAATATCAACAACGAGATCAACCATTGTGTCTGTAGATGTTGAATCAATGTATAACCAACAAAGTTCAAATTTGTTGAAATTTGCAACCAAAAAAAAGGGGTATTACTCGTTAGAAACAAAATACTAGAAAAGGCAAGAGACAAGACGAGATATTTATATTACGATATTTTTTTTTCAAATCGACGTGCCAGTTACTGTTGTTGTTGGTTGTTACTCACGTTCCTGTTTTGATGGTCTGGGTATTTGATTGTTTTGGGTAAAATTAGCTTTTAAAAAATAATAGTCTTGACCCACGAGTGTATAACTGAAAAAAAAAGTTGTGCTTCAACGTGGTATGGGGTTATCACCCCGCGTAAATTTTGTTGGAACTAACATCCACACAACCTCGCACGTTGCTTAACCCAAAACACGAATATAATTGTATTGTTTAGTATTCATTTTCAATTGTAATTATTCCAATTTGGGAATTGATAAAGTAAACGTAAATTCACATGCATTTGTTAATTTGTATGTTACATAAAATCCAACAGTTTTAATGTGTTATACTATAACCAGAAAGTAACCCACGGTCACACATATTTTACAATTCACACCCTGTGACTGGTCGAATTAACCGAGAGAATTGACTACACATGTAAACAATGCAAAAGAAAGAGAGAAAGAATGAAAGAAAAAGAAAACGTTTACATTTCGGTCAAACGGTTTGATATTTTTTCAAAAATATATTTCTCTATTAAATGCAAGAATTACTAAATATTACCCAGGTTTATTGTCTATATTTTTCAACCAATTCAGGATCTTCATCTTCTAATCTTCTCAATAAATAATCAATTTCAACTTTTTTAGTCAATGGAATAATCCAATCTTTGTAAATTGTGGCAATTACTCTGGGATCTACTTTACTTTGAGGATTCTGACTATACTTTAATGAAGGATCAATACCATAACTTTCACCTTTAATAACCAATCTTTCCAAAATTTTCTGTTCTACAGCACTATTAGTAATTGAATCTTCAATACCTTTAATATCTTTTGCCAAAATTAATTTTATATAACTTGGTTTATCATTTTGATATTTAGCTTCCGCGACAAATTTTCCAAAATGAATTCTACGAGATATTGCTTGTAATGCTTCAATATCACAAGTTGAAACTGACCCTAAATTTTCTAATTGATCACCTTCTTTACAACTTACTTTTGGAACAATTTCCTTGACATAAAATTCCATAATTTCATCATTAACATTAATTTCATCTGAGTAATTAGCTAAAATCTTAGGATAATTAATTGGAGGTAATATAGGTGTTAAAATCTTGGTGGGAAAAAATGGAGTTTCATCAGGTGCTTCATATCTTCTAATTTGTGAATGAGCAATTTCCATTTGAAGTAAAGCCCAATCTAAGAATGTTCCATCAAAATTGGGGATATTAAATTTATTTTTTTGATAAACTGATGGAGAGCTATAGAATTGAGATCTTTCAATAAGATCAAAAACAATTGTATCTTCCATTCTCACTAAAGCTTGACGAATGTTGGCTAAGTCAAGCACAGTCTCGGGTTTCATAAAATCCATAGTTGTAGTTTACTGTTATTACCTTGGTGACTCTTTCAATTTTTCATAGAAATTCTTTTTTTTTTCTCGTTGATTCCGGATACTTACTCCATGAGAAGGTATTAACTACAATTTAATTTCAACTTAAATGCAAAATAAATAAAACATACATGTTCAAGCCATTTAGATAAAACTATAAACAACTATTCAATTACATTGTCCCATTGCTCAACTCTTTTCTTAGCATACTTCACTAATAATTCATCATCTTGCAACTCATTATCTTCTTCTTCATCAGCATATTTCTTCAGTTTAAGCGAGGTTCTTCTAGACATCAAGAACCTCCTTAGCCCATCAGCTTCACTATTTCCCTGACCAAAATTATCTGCATGTTCATTAAGGTCATGCATCGTCCTCAATGTTTTCTTTTGATTATCTAATAAAATCTTATTTGCTCTATCAATAGTATTAACTATTTGTAATGCGAACCCTAAGGCACCAAATGCAATAACCCCATATAATATTCTATATTTATTTCTTTCAAATTCTTCCTTGGTAGGAGGTTCACGTTTATATTTCATACGATAATAATCTTCCCATGTTCCTGCTTGCCAGAATTCTTCATTTGTATTAAAATCATATTGACTTCTATTTGCATTTGCTGCACGATATGCTTCAAAATGTTCCCTGGAATATGCCCTTGCAGTAGGTCTTCCATATTTAGGCCCAGTATTACTAGCACTTTGATATCGAGAATAAGCAACCCTTCGACGAGGATCCTTAAGAATATCATAGGCATGTTGTATCTGATCAAATCGACGTCTTTTCTCGTCACCTGAAAGCTTATCCCCCTTTTCATGGATTGCAAGACTTGTATCAGGATGATATAATTTCACATAAGCCAAATAATGTCTTTTAATGTGTCGTTTCAATTCTAATTGGGGCATACCTAAATCTTTTTGTTTGAGATTAAATATTTCAAGTGGTGTAGGATTCTTGGAATTAGGCCAATCATGTAGATCTAATCGTTTATGATGATTTACATGGGGTTTGTGAGGATCTGGAGGATGGGCATGGACATGTCGATAAAAATGTTGTAAGACTGGATGTAATGTTGAACGAGTCCTAAGAGTGTCCTTAAATGTGACTGTAAACATGGGTTAGGCTCTCTTTAAAAAACTAAGTAAGACTAAGTAAGACTAAAGGGGATTATGATTATATGGCTTGACCAAGATTTTTTTGTGTCCGTGTGAGACAAATTAAGCCCGATTGCGGTGTTTGAAATTTTATTCTTTTTTTTGGCAGGATTGGGATTGAATGATTTAATGACAACAAGAAGCGGAATGTGTGCCAACACATTCCGAAGATTGGACGAAGGAAGAACCACATCAAGAGAAGAATAACTGATCAACAAAGAAAAAATGATGTCGGAACTGGTTTATTGTTCTGAAATTCAGAGTATTACCCCTTTAAGAGGAGGTTGGGCCAAATGAATGCAATAATCATTGCAGAATGACACCATGCATAATTCCAAGTTGGATCCCGCATCCCGCATCCCGCTCCTTTTTAATCTTAAACCCTTTAACTTGTTTTCTACCTTCTTTTTGTGAATGGGGAAATTTTACAATTATTTTCGGAGAAAAATTCGACTTACCTAATTAGGTAACCCGTCCGTAGATCCTCCCCACCCATTATATTTCTTTTACCACAATTATGTGGGGATACAATTTTTGCAACAAATGCAAATATAAATAGGCAATGTCTGCCCTCCTTGTTGTTTACTATACTTTGTTGTAGTGAGTAAGTTTCTTCGTTTAAATATGTCGCCAAGTAAAATCACAGACAACACTATTCCAAATGATCTTGAACCAAGATTCATTCAAGTTAAACAACGTTTAATCAAACCAGAAAATATTGAAAAAGTAACTGAAAGTTGGAAGAAACTCTTGGTTGAAATTGAATGTGAATTTGCTAGAATTGCTAAGGCTGGTCCTTCGTATGTTCCTAGGTGTGATTTTGCTTCTATAAAAAATGAAAAATTACCTCGAGATATCTCCAATTTGTTTAAACAAAGAGGGGTGATTATGATTGATAATGTTATTGATGAACAACAAATAAATATTTGGTTTAATAAATTAGTGGAATTCTGTAAAGATCATCCTGAAACTGCCGGTTACACATTCCCTAACCCAACTGCTTGGTATAATGTTTTCTGGACCAAACCACAAACTGAAGCTAGATTTCATCCAAATATGAAGAAATTACTTGCGACCATGGCAAATGAATTCTATGTTGATCAAGAGTCTACTCTACTAGATTTAAACACACAAATAGTATATGGTGATAGAATTAGAATTAGAGAACCTGGTTCTTCAGCAACTTTACCCCTTCATTTAGATTCCTCGTCCATTGAACGATGGGAAGATGAATCTTATTCAAAAGTTTATGAACCAATTTTCTCAGGAAATTGGGAAAGTTGGGATCCTTTCAAATTAGATAATCGAGCTCATGCTCATGAAAACTTATATGAACATATTGATGAAGGTAAATCTACCGTTTGTTCTGCATTCCGGACTTTACAAGGTTGGTTAGCACTTTCCAACAATAAATCAGGTGAGGGGACTTTAAGGGTATTGCCCAATATTAAGCTTTCCATGGCTTATATTATGTTACGTCCCTTTTTTTGGAAAGATCCTGAATCAGGAGATTTAAATGATTATAAAATTGATTTAAATACACCTAAATTCCCTGGTACAGTACCATCCACAGGTCAACTATTCCTTGAAAATTATTATCATCATTTGCAACAAGGTGTTATTTCAATTCCTGATGTTAAAAAAGGTTCTTTTGTTTATTGGCATTGTGATATTCCTCATGAAGTTGATCGAGAACATAATGGAAATGGTCCTTCTTCTGTTTTCTATTATGGTCAATGTCCATTAAGTGTAATTAATATAAAAACATTAATGGATACTAAACAAGCCTTTTTAAATAATGTTTCTCCAGAAGATTATCGATCTCAATTAAGTGAAGAAGATAAACAAAAAGAATTTCAAGGAGGTGAAGTTTGTCATTTAAAAGATGATGATTCAAAAAGATCAATGGGGTTATTACCTTTTGAAATTACTGAATCATTAACTAAAGGTCAAAGAATGGTTAGAGAACTTGCTAATCAGGCACTTGCTAGTGGATCGTTTAAAATTTCAAATCATATTTAAGTATATAGTTTGTCTTTTACCTACTAAATATATATTGTTTATTCCATTTTTACATCAACATTAAATACATCAAATAAAATATAGTTTCATAAAACTTCTCTTTTTTAGGCTGCAAAAAAAGTTTTTTTTGCCATTTTAGAAATATTGAAAGAACAACGACTTTCTCAAAGAATTAAAAAATAGAAGGCACCATATCCTTTAAGCCAAAGCAATGGCGTAATCTTCATCAACAACATACTTCTCCCAATCATTAACCCATCCCATTAACCCCTTCTTCTTACTCTTTTTAGAATTATCAGCAATAATACCAAAACTATTTTCATCACAATTGTCCAAATCTCTTCTTTTCCATATACTCAATACAATTTGTCTAGTTTTGCCTACATTTCCCAAAGTATTGTCCTCTAATTTATCAAAAATTTGCAATGTCAAATAACGTAAATCTTCACAATCAGGTGAAATACTTGAGATTTCTGAAGCAGCCATAAATACTGACCAAATAAGTGTGGAATACCATTTATAATCATTTTTGATAACAATAAATTCTAATAATCTAAATATTTGATAAACTAATTGACCAATTTGTTCATCTTCAGGAGTTTTATTCAATAAACAAGCTTCAAGGTATAAAATCGTGGCTAATCGTTTAATTTCACATGATAATAAGAAACAAAATTCTTCAACTTCCATACCAAATTCTTGTACCATTAATGAATTTTGTTCCAGTTTTGAACTTGCCAATACATTATCCATCATATTTATATTCATTTCATCTAATTTCTTCTTCATATCATTACATAAAATTGCATAGTTTGTTTCTGAAATTGAATTTCTAAATCTTTCAAATGATAAATCAGTAATATCAGAAATAATATTTAATAATCGACGATCACATCCCATCCAACTAACTAATTTAATTTGATCAGGTTGTTGAACTATCCCGGTCTTCAGTTCTTCTTCTTCTTCCAATTGCAAAAAGAAAGAATTGACATCTTTACATGCTGTTCTTCCAATAGATTCTTGATAATTAAGGAATTCAAGACAAAATTTCAAAAGGGAGTATTCCAAACTATTAAATGGTAAAACAAATTTCTCGGAATTAATTAATTTCTTACATAATTTCAAATATATCGTCCACTGACGATCACAATCATTAGCAAATTCATAAAGAATTAATAATACCAACGCCACCAACAAATCAGTTGTGTATATGTGAGAAGTATTATTTATATCCACATCATTTTGTAATAAATCAATTTCATGTTGAATCTTCTTTAATCCAAGATCTTGGAAATGTTTGGCCTTAGCTAACCATCCTGGTTTTTGTGCAACTCCATTAAGTTTGGATAAATAAATAGAACCCAAGGAGAGAATAAGATAGAACAAGGAGTTGTTGTTTTGGGAATATTTAACTAAAGCAGCTAAATCTAACCCCTTTTCCACGACAATTGATCGTTGTTGGGTATCTCCTAGTTGATTATAATATATTGATTGATCACCAACTGGGTTTAAAATGGGAGAAATAAAATCAATATAATAATTTAATGCAAAACTCAAAGAATTTGGATCTTTAAAGGTATGACTAATATCAGGAGGAATAATTGATGATTGTAAAGAAGGGACAATTTTTGGAGGAGTAAATACTCGAGTAATATCATCATAACCTGTATTTATAAACTGTAAGTTTTGCATATTACGAATAATACCATAGAATGATTCCTTTGATCTTAATACCAAGTCAGTAGTTTTAGCTGCATCTCCTTTCTTGTGCTTATACCAAACACCTTCTCGACCAAATTTCTTTCCTCTTAATTCTAAATCTTCTCTAAACTGAAGTATAATCTTATATCTACAATTTATTCCCTTAGAAACACATCTTGAACAATGAGGCTTTGTTTCATCACATTTAATTCTTTTTGATTTACATTCTTCACATCCAAACCTTGATCTGGGAGTTTTCGATTTCTGACTCAGTTTTTTCCCAGGTTTAGAAACTTTCAACACTCGGTCTTGTAATTCTTGTTTTACATAGGTAGTATCCACAGAAGATACTGGTGAAATTTGATCCAATAGTAAATCAGTTGCTGAAAATACTTTTGGAGAAGATGATATAGAAGATGAAGGCGTGATATCGTGGTGGTGGTGATGGTGGTGAAGAGTTTGATGACTTCCAAGTAAAACATTATTATGAGGGAATACTGGGTATCCTAAAGGTGATAATTGAGGATGAGCATGAGGATGAGGATGTACATGTTGGTAAGGTGGGGAAATACTGGAAGATTGATAACTGGAAGCTATTGAAGAAGTAGAAGGACTCGTACTTCTATATTGGTTATAATAGAATGAAGCCAAGGGTGATTCTGGTGGGGGTGTAATAGCATGATGTGGAGGTGTCATTTTCTGGGAATCCATTTTTTAAATCTGTCACTGTGGAAACTCTAAATTTAACTTTTTTGACGTAAATGGGGGTTTTGAGTTCTGGGTTGTCTAGTTGATGGTTGGTCCCTTTCGATTTTTTTTCTTGTTCTTTTCTTGTTCTTTTCTTTTTTTTTTTGTTTTGTTCTGGACTAATTCCTGGAGGAGACAAACAATATAAACGATAACAATAAATGAAAGAGTCAATGAAATTTCTCGTATATGATAAATTACAACAAACTAAGTTTTTATCGATGTCCTTAATAAAAATGTATAAATACTCTTCGGAAAATTAAAAAGGATAAATATTCATATATTAGTAATTTAAAAAAGAATTCTAAATACTAAAATATAATAAATAAATAAAAAAAAAGAATTAAAAGAAAACCTGGCAAAAGCGGATTTTTTATTTAATCAAAATAAAATGACGCTAAACAGGAAATTATTTTTTAAATAAAAAAAAACTCATTCTTTTATTATTTAATTTCATTTTTTTTAAATTGGATACGTGTTTGGAATATTTTTTAAGCATTACGTGCAAGGTTAATGTAGAAATGATAAATTCTATAAGAATATTTCTATGTTTTGTGTAACTTTTATCAAGTATTGTAAATTCCAAGGTGAACCTTTTTGATCACGTTATAATTGTTTTTAATGCCATTTTCTAACACCACCTCAGTTTTAGTATATTTCTTAACCGCTTTTACAACTGTTGGCGTTTAGCCAAGAAAAGAATTGCGTGATAATAAGTACTGTTTTCTATTATTGTTACTAATTATAAAGATTCCAATTTCTAAAGCTCTTCTTAAGGGAGTAATAAGAGATGACTAAACTAATATCAAGAAGTATCGTAAAATAAGGGACTTTAGATTCCGATTCATTTGAGGAATGCAGATGGAAAGTGGAGAAATAGTCAAACAAAATAATGAAAGATTCATTGGTATGGGATAAAAAAAATAATCCATAACGAATTTCTTTTTTTTATATTCTTTATTCCATTTTCTATTTTTCTAAATTGGCAACCAACTATTCCATAGTTATCCACTATGATAAAAGGATATTTACTATCAATGGAGTCATTATTTACCCCATAAACGACAATTTTTTACAAAGAGAATGTGCCATTTGGAAATACGGACCTTTGAGCAATTTTATTTTACAAATAGCCCTAGTTTCATTTCTCAGCCAATTTTGCGTCTAGCTCGTACCCCACAAACACATATATATATCATAGTTCGGTGCAATGTGACCATGAAGTAATCTTTATGTTTGTGATTCCAATATGAAACAAGGAGAATTTTTCTTTTAGATCGAAAACGGTCGATTTTCTTTTGCCCAAAGTTTGTTTCAGTTATTATTTTTTCAAGTTTAGTGTTTATTTTTTATGTCTTTCACGCAAATCTGCCAAATAATAAAATGGGTCTTTAGTTTTTTTGTTTTTTTTTCTTGGAAACCTTTCTTCACATCAATTCCCCTGACTCCTCCATGTGAAGGTTTTTCTGTTGTGTTTCACTACTATACTTTTTTTATTGAATGATACGAGAATAAATCAAAGAAATAAGAACAATTAAAGGTAATCAACAAAACAAAAAAGCCATTATTGACAGCCGAAATTTAATTGGATCTTAATGTTTCCAAAAAAAAAAACCTCTTATCAACAAGACAAACAAGTGGAGAAATTGGGTCTCGAACCCCAACAATTTTCCCCATTTTGGAATTTTCTAATTCTTTAGATAATCCGAATATTCTTCTTTCTCATATTTGAATCTTAGAGTCTATTTCATCGATATTTTACTTTAATCATTGAAATGGGAACTGATCTGGTTGACACTATAAAAACTGCCACCACCATTTTTTTGCCAAATCTTTTTAGGCAAGGCAACAGAAGAAGCGCAATTTTACTGTTTAGTGCCAATCACGGAGTTTAATCCCAAAGCAGGCAGAATCTTTGGACCGATCTTAATCTCTTTTTTGTTTTTTTTTTGTGATTATTTTCTATGTATCCTGCACCTATCTTTCAAAAACTTTAAAGGATCCACAGATTAAGGAGAGGCGGGGCCTCATGGTTATTTTTGCCAATTTTAGGTACCAAAATTTTTATTTCCGATTCGCAGATCTGGTAGTTGCTATGGGAACCACCAATTACGAAAAAATGAAAATAAAAAGAAAAAGCTACATGAATCATGGCGGAGGGAAACAATCCACCGTTTTCACGTGCTATTCGGTATACAGAAAACAATGGATTAAAATGAGGTACTCAAAATCTAACTTACTAGAAAGATGTAATGTTTATGTATGTCTAGAACAATTATCGTCAATAATTTATCCGTTTAAATGTCTAACAATGTAAGTGCACTATAGTTGTTGGCCTAGTATTTTATATTAATATGAGCTCTTGAAATTGAATAGTTTGTAATCTACGCAAATCATGCCAATTGGCAAGAAACTAAATACAATGTAGACACCGGCTGCTATTATTACTAAACCTTGTCAACCATTTCATATGAAATTAGTGAACAATTTACAAAAATTTTATGAAAACATGTCAACTTATTTTGCCTATTTCAACCATCGACTTTCCTGCGTTTATAAGTACAATGTAAATATAAATCATTCACCTATCCAGTCCAGAATGTAATTCCAGAGAACATATCCTCTTTTCACTTGCATATGTGCGGAGTCAAGGAACCACAACGGTTTCGGCCCGGAGGTGAGTCTGGGCCCTTTTTTTTTCAGACAAAAATTAAATTAGGTTTTTTTTTTTTGAAATGTGTGTGCATTGTTATCTTCTATTTTATGGATCTCAACGGCTTCGTTTCCAATAGCCTCTTTTGAGTAATTGAGTCATTGATTAATTTATTGCCACATGTGTTTGCACCAGGTTCGTTTTGTCCAATAATAAATCCGTTTGTCTTTAAACGGAAAAACTCTTGAAATGTTCTTGAAAAGTAATATAAAGGTAAAGAAATAACTCTTTAAACAATCAAGAAAGCCCAGTCTTACTTATATTTCCGTCAATAAAATACCACAACAAAAAGGGTCACGTTCCTCGATGTATTTTTATATAAACCGGAGTGCTACTTTTGCCAAAACTCTTCCAAGTCTCTTCCTGATTCTGAAAGAGGAAGCTAAACTTTCATTTTCGATTACAAAATGTTTTAATTTGATCATAACATACCTTACAATCATCTAGCTTGCATTTCTGGACCTTCTCACTTCTTTCATTTTGCTTTTCTCTATTCATTATTCAAAAGTCCTATTCTAGATTCTTACTCCAAATTCTCCTAACTCCTCATCCAACATAAAATATTCATAATGGAATTGCATTTTACCTCCCTTTCTCTACTAACATTCTATCATATCAAATTTGCGAAATATCGATTTCTCTATTCTTTTTTTTTTACATCAGAGAATGTCCATATATTTAGAATACATTTAATTCTATAGGTCTAAAGATTTGTGTCACTGGAAGTGTGACAACATCAGACATTTGAAAGGAGTGAAAATTCTATAGCTTTGCAAAGTTTGAAACTATATGTTGAACGCTAAAAATAAATGTTACAAAACCAAAATTTCTTTATCTACCAATTAGATGTAGGATAAAGAGTTTCAACAAGTATTATCAAACTTCTAGAGCCAAGCAAAGAACTATGCAAAAGGTATAAAACATCTACTCATGTGTCATGTCGGTATTTAAAATCACCTTTGAAGGCCGTGTAATTGATGAAATGTCACTTCAATTATTGACAAATAGTTTTATAATTAAAAGTATTAACCTATCTGGGATTCATGACTGTGATACCTTTGGTAACTACAAGATCCTAGAAAAAAAATGCAAGGTTAATTTTAGTCAATTTGTATAAATGAAGCTTGCTAGAGCTACTGGAACCTCATTCTCGTGTAAATATAACTTTCCGGAGTTTCTCCGAGTCTTCCTCGGAGTCTTGCTCGGAGCCGATCCTCGCTATCATATCCCTCTTATGAACCATGAATAAGATATCATACACATCGCTCTCCCCGCATAAATCTGACTTAAGCCAAGAACTAGAATCGATCATTTGGGTAATTCTTTTTTCGGAGTTTGTGTTTCCTGATTAGTGGATGTGCGGGGGAAACCATTACAAACGTTTACAACCTAAACTAACGAAAGTGAAAAGTGGTAAAATGGGAAGATAGAAAGGTGTTAAGGCCGAACGTTAGCATCTTAGTTTTATTAGGAAGTTCTTTCAAATATCCTCAAAAGATTTTATGATAATATACTATCAGCTTTATACTTTGGTGTCAGAATGGTGTAGACCTTTCTATCAGGGACCATTTACTTCAACATAAATTTCAGTAAAATCTATAAACAGGAACACACCCAAGCAGGATGAGTTAAATTGCCGAATGTTTTAAGAACCTCAAAAGAGGAATTATTGTTTATTTTTCTTCTATTTTTTGCATTCTCTTTTTCCTTGGCATCCATACAGACAATTTTTTTTCAAACTAATATCTGCAAAATTGATTAATTTGTGCAAACTATATAAGAACATGTAAAAACCTTCATACATTCCTCACGCCATTTTTTCTTCAAGTACTGTAATTATATAATAACCATGTCCTCATCATCTCTTCATTCTAAGGACAATTCTTTGACAGACCAAGAACCGGTTAATCAAATTCAAACTGCTGGTGAAGGAAATGAATTTGTAATTATTGGTAACAAGAAATATTACCGTCATGAATTAATGCAAGCATTTGGTGGTACCTTAAACCCAGGATTAGCTCCACCACCAGTTCATAAATTTGCCAACCCTGCTCCTTTAGGTTTATGTTGTTTTGGTTTAAGTACCATTGTTTTAAGTTGTTATAATGCTCAAGCTTCGGGAATAAAAATTCCCCATGTTATATTGGGTTTAGCTTCATTCTATGGTGGTGTTATTCAATTCCTTGTTGGTGTTTGGGAAATGGCTTGTGGTAATACTTTTGGTGCAGTTGCTTTTACTTCATATGGTGCTTTCTGGATGAGTTATGTTCCTATTTTAATTCCAAATTTTGGAGTTATTAAGGCTTATAAAGGCGAACCAGACCAATTTCAAAATGCTATTGCATTCTTTTTATTTGCTTGGTTCCTTTTTACATTTATGATGACCTTATTGACATTGAAATCAACGGTGTTCCTTTGTGCTTTGTTTTCATTTTTAGCTTTGACTTTCCTTGTGTTATCTATCAGCCATTTCACTCAAAATACTGATATTTCTCGAGTTGGAGGTGTTATTGGTATTATTACTGCAATTTTGGGATTCTATAATGCTTTTGCTGCCGTTGCTACTCCTCAAAATTCATACTTTGGTGCTAAAGATTGGCCTTTATCCAAGGCTAAATGATTAATTTGTCATTCATTTCTTTTTTTTTAAAAAAAACTACTTTTTATATATATGGGGATCGGTTTTTATTATTTACTACTTCTAACTTGTTTTCTTTACTATTACTATTACCATTACTACTACTAATATACAGATTTAACCTGAGACTTTTTTTTTGCAGCAATTTCTGGTTTTGTCCTGTACAGAGTATTACAGTATTGCACTCTAGTAGAAACACCCTCTCACAAGAATTCATTACTAAATTAATATATTAAAAACTCTATTACATACCAAATCCTATATACATGTACACCATTTGAATTTATACTCTTACTAAACCTCAATATTCTTTTCTCTTGTTGCATTCTTTGAAATTGAATTAATTTCAATATCATCTAATTCATCACTGGTATTTTGGATCGATTGTTCACTAGTATTTTCTTCAGATACAGAATCAGATCTTTCTTCAGTTTCTTCTTCTTCGGGTTTTTCATCTTTTCCTTTATTCTTATCACCCATTTCAACATGCTTTGGTACTTTCTTATTTGTAACGAAAAGACTGGCAATAGCACCAATACCAGCAAATCCAATACACATGAAGAAGACATTTCTCATTGATTTCACCATTTGTTCCTTGACAAACAAAGAAGCTGCAGGACTCAAAGTGCTCAATACTGCATTGGAAGAAATTAAACTGTTTAATGGGAAATTTTGTAACTCTTGAGCAATGGCAGCATTAGCTGGTTCTTGAATAGCCTTGGAATAAATGTTTCTTAAGGAAGTATTGAATACTGCATCTGCTAAATCACCTCCCATTGCTGCCATAAGTGATCTGGAGAAGTTAATGAAAATGGTAGTCATAATTAATCCTCCTGGAGTCTTTGGAGCCATGATTTGAGCAGACATCATTGAAGGTTGCATTTGTAAACCAGCAGCCATTCCAAGAGGAATCAATAAACCAACTTGTGCACCAAAGGAAGAGTCCACCTTCAATAAAGCCAAAATACCAGCACCAACAGGGCCAATAAGACCAGCAACAATATTAAATGGTTTGACATATCTGAACTTTTGAATCAGGACCCCAGAAAATATGGAACAAATAACAACAGAAATAATACATGGCAATAAATGTAAACCAGCCCCCATTGCAGAATGATCTTGAATAACTTGGAAATAAACAGATAAATAAATCAAAGATGCAATAAATGCTGTGAAAATACCAGAGATTGCTAAAACTGGAGCGATAATTTGAGGAACAGTAATAATATTAGTGGCAATAATTTGATTCTTGGAGAATCTGAAATTCCAAATACAAAATGCAATCAACAAGACAGGACCCAAAACAAAACAAGAAATAACTGCACTTGAATTCCAAGGAAAATCAGAAGCACCAAAAGTTAATGCCAATAAAAATAAAACCGATCCAGAGATTAACAAAAAGGTACCAATATAATCAAATTCCTTTAATTGTTTCAAGTAATTTCCTCTAGGGGTTGGAGGTCTGAATGAATACAAGAAAAATGCCATAGCAATTCCACCAATAGGTAAATTAATATAGAAAGCCCATCTCCAACTGACATGAGATGTGAATGCTCCACCAATCAATGGACCAAGAACTGAGGCAACGGCAAAAGTAATTGCCAAGATAGCCATACCAAGAGGTCTTTTATTGATTGGAACAGCTTCAGTAATAATGACAAAGGCAAGTCCTTGAATACCTGCACCACCAATACCTGCTAGAACTCTACCACCAATTAATACATTCATATCGTTAGCCAAGGCGCACATAAGAGAACCAGCTTCAAAGATAACAACAGCAGCAACCATGGTCCATCTACGACCAAAAATAATTGACCATTTTCCAAAAGGTTGAATAAAAACAGCCATAGTTAATAAGAAACCCGAAGATAACCAAGCAACTTGAGAAAAACTATCAAATTTATTACCAACAGTAGTTAAAATAGTGACAACAATAGTTTGATCTAATGCGAAAATGAAAAGACACAAGAACAAGGAAATAAAACAAAGAACTAATTGAGTTCCGTGTAAGAATTGATCTTCTCTTTTAGTACCATCACCCGCATCAGCTTCTTTGAATTTCTTGTGATGGTCGTTTTGACCTTCAAGGTCAACAGCTCCAGAATTTACAACAGTAAGGTCTTCTCTACTCATATTGAATGTTTGTTTGTAGTTGATCTAGTTTAGAAGTGATAGAAGTGATAGAACTGATCAAAAGACGTTTGAACGAGAGAGGGGGGAGAGCTTGAATTTATATATCATCAAAAACATGGCAATTGTGAAAATATTTTTGCCCAAAATCACTCTAACAAGCAAACACTTGTGTAAGGCTTATACTAAACTAATTTCGAACCCGTCTAAAATAATATTTCGAGATGTTTGGATGGAAAAAAATAGAAATCGGATTTCCTTAACTCCTAAAATTAGTGTATTTCCGATCAATCTCCGATATATTAGGAGTTAAGAACTGCATATAGAACGGAATCCGAATTTTTGACACGGATTTAATTGGTGTCACATTTTCTCCCTTGCAGAATTACGAATTGTCTCATTGTTTGACAGTTTTGACATCGAGATGAAATAGGCAATGATACGCATTAATATCAATTACGTATTTCCTATTCCAGCACATTGTGATGAAGTCATAACGATTACACTGATTCAATTCAGGTTCTTCCTTTTTTTTGGGGAGGGGGGGGGATATTTCCTCAAATCATATGATAGGGCCACCTTGTGGGTTATATCATTTACATGCTATGCAACTGAAATTCTTAAACAATGAAAATCAAAGTCCTAAAATGTATGACGTACAGCCGTTTGGAGAAACGCGCGCCCGAATCCTTATCACCGAGTTATACAATATCGTAAATTGATCTTGTAGTCTCTATAATCGGTTTGCAAATAAAAAAAAAGGAGCGCAAGAACACTTCTCGTTCAGGAAACATCCCTGATTGGAGATTCTATGATGAATGCAAAAAAAAATACTTTATATTCTGAAACATCATAGGCATTTGAACAGGGATGCAACCATAAGATGCGCTTCTTATTATTTTTTTTTAGTTTTTGCACATTAATAATCAAATATATTATAATGCAATACCAATAGGGTAAGAGTAATCGTGGAACATATCCAAGTTTGAGGCTTAGGATTCTGTACAAGGAAAAATAATTACTAATTGCTTGACTAATTACTAATTGATATACAGAGTTTAATTGAGCTTTGACCACTATCCAAAGTGGCGAACAAGTTGAGATTGGAAAACTCCCCAGAAATATAGAGAATATTCTCGTGAGCGTTCTTTGTCTTCATGTATCAATTCTAAAATTATCGATCAACTGGAATGTAAAAATCCCAATAACCTTCAGAAACCATACCATGAAGTAATCTAGCATACTATGTTCCTTTAATACGTACAGCAGCCTACGGATCCACTTTACATTTTGCAGCCAAAACTATTCTGTGTCACAAAACAGAGTATATTAGTTGGAATTGTTTTTTTTTTCAGGGATAAAAAAAGCATAGCCCCACCTGATATGAAAATTTTTACTCCAGTAAACCTTACAACAATCAATTAATATGAGTTCTACAATTAATTCCTGGATCAACTTCCTTATAGATGAAGTTGGAATTGTCACTATTTCCCAAGCTGGTTCAGATGTTGGTATCATTATTGCTCTTCGTATGATTAGATTGATTGGGTTTGGGGCAACATCCTTAATTCTTGCCTTATATATGAAATCATTAGAAATCAGCGAAGAATATATTGGCTTGTTTATGACACTTACATTTATTGGTGATTTGGTTACTTCATTTTTACTTTCTATAGTTGCTGATCAAATTGGACGTAAAAAGACCCTTATTTTTTGTTCATTGATTATGACATTAACTGGTGTTGTTTTCAGTTTTGTGGAAAATTTTTATATTTTAACTGTTGTCGCTGTTTTAGGAATATTAACTCCTCTGGGAGTTGAAGTTGGACCATTTAGAACAATTGAACAAAGTTCTATTGCTTCATTGGTTCCTCATCGTCATAGATCGGATGTTTACGCGTGGTATACCTTTCTTGGAATGTTTTGTGGTGCATTTGGTAGTTTTGTTGCTGGAACTTTGGTTCATATAGTCAATAATAATTATGGATATTCGTTGGTTTTTAGTTACAAATGCGTGTTCATGGCATATACTTTATTTTCATTCATTTGCTTTTTATTGTGTGTTTTTCTTACCAGTAATCTTGAACCTAAGCCAGATATTCCTATTTCTGAATCTGAAAGTGAAACTACTCAATTGATCTCCAACCAAACTCCAACAAAGAGTCAACTGTTTAGATTATTACCTCATCTTACACCTGATACTTATTTACTTGTGCTTAAGTTATCACTTTTATTTGGACTTGATGCATTTGCTTCTTCATTGGTACCCACATCTTGGATTTCATATTATCTTAAGAATAAATTTGATATTTCCACATCATATTTAGGTTCAGTTTTCTTTACCACGGGTATAATTAGTGCATTTACATCTTTATTTAGTACATCACTTACGAAGAGATTAGGAGCAGTAGTAACTATGGTTGTTACTCATCTTCCTTCATCCATGCTTTTAGCCATGGTTCCATTTCCAAGTTCGTTTACTATGACTATGGCCATATTAGTTGTTAGAGCTTCTACACAATCGATGGATGTGGCTCCAAAACATGTATTTTTAGCAACTTTAGTTTCTGATGCTGATAGAACAGCTGTGTTTGGATTTGTTAATGTTGTGAAAACATTGGCTCAAGTTATTGGTCCAAGTATTGTAGGATTCATGACTAAGAATGGATTACAATGGATTACATTTGTGATTGCTGGTTCATTAAAGACAACTTATGACCTTGGTATCTTGGCCACATTCTTGACTTATAATCATCATAGTGAACATTAAGATGATCTCATATATAGAGAAATACAATTATGGTACTTGAGCTTGTAGTATCTCTTAATCCGAATTAGATCATTATCTTTCGATTTCCTATATACATTTAGAAAACTGATTCTTCATTCTATACAGTAATGGAAGTCGTGGAAATATTATAAACGAGCACTTGTACTCTTACGACTAGTTAATAATTGATCAACAGTATCAACGACAATCTTGTCTAAAGAATTAAAATTCCAATTAATCAATTTCCTGGTAGCACTATTATCAACACGAGCTAATTTTTCTACATCATATACTCCCATTCCTTGATTTCCCTTGGGAAGTTTCAAATGAGGGAAATTCTTGTTGATAATATCAAGAATCATTTGTGCACTGTATTGACCATTACTTACCAATAATCTTCTACCTACCGCTTCTTTTGAATCGATAGCAAAAACATGAGCTTTGGCGATATCTCTAACATCAATAAACCCACCCATTTCAGTATCAAACCTTTCATTTGGACCAAGATTTAATAATTTTGTAAATAATTCATTTGAAGCATTGAGATTTTCCGGCACAGAATATGCTTGTGGTCCAAACACATATACAGGGTTAATGACCACCATTCCAAAGCCAGGAATATGCTTATGCATGAATTCCCAGGCATATTTTTCAGCAAGTGCTTTAGCACAATAATATGCGGTTATACCATCATTCAAAGCATCTTCATATTTTGTATTGTTCCAGTTACTTTCGTTGAAAAATAACTTTGGATTACATTCGTCAATATTTGAGTAAATAGCTGCATCAGAGGATGTTAAAACTAAACGTTGGACATTTGGTTGATATTTCACAATTGCTTGCAAAATATTTTGTGTACCTGTAATTGCTGGGATTAAAATATCATGTTCTGGATCAGAAGTTTCAAAGAAACATGGCGATGCAGCATGAAAAACATAAGTTATACCAGGATGCTTAACAAATGCTTGGTCAAATGCACCTGGTTGAGAAATATCACTGACAATTTCATAAGTGAACTTGTCAGTTGGAGCTAAACAAGATTTTAATAATTCACCTTTTACTTTTGTTCTAACAGTTCCAATTATTTCATAATTTCTAGCAAGTAAGAGTTTAATAATATGTTGAGCAATAAAACCCGAGGCACCTGTAATAAATACTTTTGTCATAATTGATGCTTATGAACAGGTGAATTTCTACTGATTTAAAATTACTGTCTATTTATATTCCTTTTACGATTTCATTAAGATAAGATCGGAATGAATTTCCCAATTGGGAATGCGCTAAGATTTGACATTTTTTTGTCTTAGACTTTATCTCCAATGATACATGGAAAGAGTTCTCGAGTAAGTTACTTCTTGGGTTACTATCCAAGAGGATAGTTGACTGCCAATGATTATCAACCAAAGTGTGGCACCGTTACGATATATTTCTTTTGATAATCACTCATCGAGCAGTTTATTCATTCGATATTTTTGGTGTTACCCGGCTTGTGATTTAATCTGCCTTAATTATGAATATAGCAAGCTTACCTAGATGATATATATCTGTGTGATGGTTGTCTGATGGTTGTCTGAAGTTTGTCTGAGTCGAAATTGACAATTTAAAATGAAACACTTTCTTCATTCTATTCTGTTACCCATGCGGAGAAAGAATACAAAAAAAAAAATAATGGAGTTAAATTCCATGGTCCACGTTTTTCTAAAAGACGAAAGTTTTAGGTCTTTTTTTTTGTATAATTTATATTAAATAGGTAAACTCTTCTTCTTTGTACAAGTGAAAGATAGCATCGAGACAGATAATTGATACATCCCACACCTTCATACGCACATATTGTTGTTCTTTACAATATAGAAGACATTTTGAGAAGACCGAACTACGGAATTAATAGAAGTAAAAAAAAAATCTTCAGCCAATATTTTTTTTGCAATTGCGTTTGTGCAAAACAATAATTGGTGTTCGCCTTAAGAAGAATTACATAAATACCTGTGGATATTTTCCATATTAACTGTCTAATTACAAGGACAACGTGCTATATATATAGAGAGAAAAAGCTCAAGCTAAAAACTAAAAGCAAATTTAAACTAATAATTTATTAAACAGTAAAGCTATGGACAAATTAAACTAAGTTAATCCAAGGGTCATCTTGACTTGGTAATTCTGAATCATACTCCGTTTCACTGGTTATTTTCTTGGGAACTTCTAGTTTAATATACCACCTATCATTGTTGACAAGATTATTATTTAAGTCGTTATAATAATCCCAAGCATCTTTTCGAAAGATTGGTAAATCTCGTAATGATGTACTATCATAATAATCCATAGATGACAAATTTTCATTCAATTGTCGATGTCTTTGTGTACATTCCCTAGTGATATCATATTCATCTTGTAATACTGCCAGATCACAAGCTCCTGATCTAGTTAATCTTCCATTTTTATCAAATCGATTTTTTGGAGGAGGATCTTTACAAATATAATCTGGCACCCACATATCAATATCCTGTTGATAATTATGATTATGGAAATTAGTTTGGTTGAATATCTTCGTACCATATTTATACGACAATATTTGAGTCACATTCAGAGGAATATATACTGAAGCGCCTTCAAAATATGTATGTCTCAAGGGTAAAACTTCATCAAGTGAATGCCAATTCCAGTTTTTACAATGAACAGCTGATTGTTTATCGTAAAATTGTGATGGTGGGTTGAAATCTGTTCGTGAAAGGGCAGATATATCGATATATAACCCACTATTTATATCAATGAATCGAGCATCGATAAAATTTTTCCCATTCCCCTGACGAATATAAGTAGGGGCAACTTCCAACAAATAACGAGCGTTTCCATACCTGGGGTTTTCTATTATTATTGACTGATTAAATTGACGTGCTAATCGATCTAATTGAGCAATAGGGATTTGTACATCAATATCAGTATCCCAAGGCATATTTATTCCATTATAAGACCATCCTAATAGATTCCCATAATTTATCCAAGTATTAAAATCGTGAGTTTGGGCAAATTGAAACCAACTACGAACCATATGTTGAAGAATAGACCGTCGTTCTCGATTACCAATGTATCGTTTAAAGAATGGGAATGATAAATGATGGGCTCGTCCTTGAATTATATCCGTGGTAATCCAAGGATATTTAAAGAATCGTGGTGCTGAATCTACCAAATTATTTGAATATTGTAAGAATTGCAAATGTTGTTGTTCTGATGCGGTTATACTTCCATTTATTTTTTTCTCAGTTAATATAGATATTTCCCAATTTGCATTAAATGTGAAATCCTTTTCATTTATATCGACAATTTGAGTAAATGGTTTGAAATTATAAGTGGGAAATGTATGATTTGAACTAGAAATAGTATAATCCATAAGATCAAGTAAATATTTCCTTGTTATTGGTTGATGTGTATTATTGAAATTCACTCCTAATCGTTTTTTACCAATAACGGGAATTTCAATCATTGAATCATCAGTAAAGAAAAACACTCGTTGAGGGATTTCCTTCTGACAATATAAGTTGGCCATAGCTCGAAGTACCTTTTTGTCATATGGTTCCAACCAATAAGGGTTAACATTGGCGAATTTATTAAGCTTTTTAGCACATTGTCCTAACGGCATATCTCGTCTATACTTACTAAGGACACTTTCTCCGGGACTTAAGTCAACCCAATCATCCCAATGAAAACATATTCCACTATCATATTGATTTATGTGATCTAATAAATACAGGGCTATGTTTCTTGGATTGAAATTGGATTGCTTATGTTGAATAATGGCGGTATTCTCTAGATTTCTTTGAAACACTGCTTCAGAAAGATATAGCCTACCTGATAGTACTAGTAAGATAAATATGACTAGAAAAAGGGTTACATTCCTAAATCGTTTGTTGTATGATCTAGAATATCTTGACATTTGGCTTGTTATTTGATGTGATTGTGAGTGAGTGTACTAAATTTGAGATAACTCTTATCTTTGTAAATAAATAGATAATATCTTGAAAGTAGAACCTTAAATTGATGCGTTTTGGTTGAAATTAAGAAAAGAATGACTGACCTTTCGAACGCAAGTTTCGGTTTTGCAATAGATATCTAATTTAGACTGTCAAAAGTTTTATTCAAGTCGGCTAACTTTTTTTTTTTACAGTGAGGGATCTATTACTATTTTTTATTTTTAGGTTAACTTTTTTGCTACAGTTGCTGTGCCTCTACCAAAATAAAAAAATTTTTTAAGACAAAACAAATTGTAAGCAAAGGAAAGACACGACCGCAAAAAAATAAGGTCAAGCGAGTGTTCAGGGTTTGCTCATTTGATAAGGTAATTGTTTGCTATCGTGACCTCTAAAACTATCTATGAATTACAATATAATTATAATTAAAATGTTACTCTACATAAAAAGGTTGATAGTATGAGTTTTCCTTCTCTCCTGTTAATGTTATAATACTTTACTAGTTGGTTCCTGATATTAACGAGCTGCTCCGCGCTATAAATATCCTCGCTAGATTTCCTTTTTCGGCTTTTTGACCAGAGAAAAGAAGAAAGAAGAAAAGAAGAAAGAAG